>JAJJMB010003724.1:887582-925082 GCA_023531105.1 Papaver atlanticum | reverse complement strand
AATTTTTCTTTCCAAAATTCAGAGTCTGAAGAACAGTCTTCTCTGCTGAATAGTTTGGAGAAGAAAACATCTCTATACCACCTATAATGGGAGAGAGTAGGGCATTTCAAATTAATGAGTAATTCCCTTGACCTCTCCATCTGTTGAGAGTTTGTCCCTACAAAATGTATAACAATTGTATATAGTAATGTATTTACCGCATCAGCTTGATTCTGGACGAAACCATTTTCTAGTTTCACTTGCCTAACAGCATGTTCTATGCTCCATTTTGCCTGATCAGATAAGTGGAAATCCCACCATCCTTTAAGCTGACCAGTAAATCCAGTGACTATGGCTTTAAAGATCTGGTCATCGGGATTTTGGAAATTTATCCTAGACGCAGAACTATACATGGTCATTTGTCTAATTGTATTTAAAATATGGTATTCTGTCATTCCATCTATATTCCATTCCACTATAGATCTTCCATCAAAAGAGACCTGGTTCAAGTTATAGTCTTCTTCTAGTTGTAAATCTACTGGTGTAGGTCTTGGGTAGTAATTTCTGGTGGTAGGAAATGTAGCTGCATATTTTTTTACCGAAAGATATCTTATTGAGAGTACTGGGTTCTGATGTTTGAAATACCTCTTCCAATTTATCGACATCAATATTATTGTATTGCTCTTGTTTAGATAAAACATTGACAGCCTGAGATGTTTCTTTAGAATTTTTAGGTGCTTTAGGAGTAGATAGACTTAGAGATTCTAGCTTTTCGACTAAAGCATCTACAAAACTACTGTCAGGATTGGATAATCTAAAGACATCTCTATTGATAATCGGGGCTGGCTTGAACAAAAGCCCCTTCTGAGGTTCTGGAGCTGTCTTATCTTCTAGTGGCTTTGTACCGCTAGTAGATGTTACCTGTTTATTAGTAGCCAGTATTGTCTCAATTCTAGTTGTCTGTCTCCCTAAAGATTGTAGGCATAAATTGGTATAATTACCTAGGTGTATTAATTGGCCAATATCTTTCTGAGTTGCTGCCAGATTGGTTTCTCTAGATTCTGTCTTATATGGAGATGGTATGGCTCCCTTATAGGTTAGGACTGTCTCCGGAGGATGAATACCCTGGACGGGTTTTCCTTCCTTTGTCTCATATGTATGGAATGGAGTTTCTAATGTATTAAGAGATTCCTTATGGGTTTTTAAACCATGGTTATTGATTATATCATCTAACCAATCAAAAAACGATTTTTTATCCTGACTATGACTTAGGTAGAAAGCATAGGTCTTATATAATTTTGTCTTTTGATAAGGAGAGAATTTTGAACTGAACCATGCTCTTTTATTCTTATTTTTTGAGCTATGATATTCTTTTCGAAGTTCATCTATACTACCTGTAGGTTGTTGTATTACATTTACTTCAAAATTTAGATCTGAAAAGGTTGGCTCTGGTTGTTCAGGGATATTTCTATCGCTTGATTTTGGTGTATCAACCCTATAATAAGGTTTATTAACCTGATGTGGAGTCTGTTTGACTCCTTCTATTGTTATATCTTGCGAATCATTTATAAAACTGTTTATTGGATCTATGTAAGAAGATGCGGATACAGAGGGTCTTGGGGTACTCCCTTCTTTATCCATAATCTTAATCCTCGTTTTTCTACAGGATGTAAATTGTATCTCTACATCTCCATCTCCATATTCAATAATTTGTTGGAGGTTTTGGTTTTGACATGGTTTTGAGGGTATCTCTACCTGTAAGGTCCATTTCTCTGGGAGGGTAACCTGATCCCATTTAATTGTTTTGGGTATGACCGTATGAGCTTTATCTATATTGGTATGGAAAAGGGTGGTTTGCCCCTTAGTATCATAAATTTGGGCATTTGGACATAAGGTATTCATAACCTTATAATATATTCTATAAACGACGGCTAAGTTTTGGGATCCCGTGACCATATCAAACCCCTGAGTTCTAACATTCAATCTTAGAGTTTTAAGGAGGCCTGGATCACTAAGGGATACTGAAAAGTTTGGGAAAAAATTGAAGTAAATCGGACCCTCACATAATGTGGATTCAATAATTCCCAACAACGAATCAGTAAACTTATTGTGCCTACAATCCCTAACACATAAAAGTACAGCATTATTTAATCCTGTTCTTGTTAATGGTTTGACTGCTATTTGGATTAACCCAATATGAAGATAATTAAATTTCTTTTGTTTATGATCGTCAATCATCCTAGAAGAGAAAAGCTCAAAATTATCATTTGAATCTATTATTGATATTGTTTTCTTTACTGTTTTGATTGCATAATCTGTTTTAAAATGAAAAGATCCTTTTTTATAGACCTCATTAACATGGACTTTAGGGATGTTCCAGTTTTGCAATTTTTTCTCAATATCATGCATTATAATTTCTTCTGAGTTCAGAGTTATCTTATTTTTTAAACTGTTTTTCTTGGAAAACGATCTGACATAACTAGCCATAATTAGGGATTTATATATATATATAAATCCTCCAATATTGCGCCTGCAATAAAACTTGGAGGATATCCAAACCAGACTTGAGAAATATTAAAGACTCTAGCATGTTTTGCCAGCTTATCAATTGGTAAATTTACTTTCCTACTTATGTATTTGCATATCCACTTTGGATGCATTGCTGGAGTGTGTTTTATATTTAATATCATAGAGCGATTTTCCCACGCAGCATGCTGGATATCTCCATTAACTGCCTTGATAACTAACTCTGCATCCATTTCGAAACAAGCAAATTGAACTGCTAACTCTTCTGCATACTTCATTGCATGTAGAAGTCCCCTGCATTCCGCTGCTTCTGCATTTAAGAGATCATTGGCGTACTCGCATCTTGCAGTGATGAAGTTTCTTGCAAAATCACGATGTATTAGAGCCCATCCAGCATGTTTAACAGAGTTAATAATTTTAAAAGAAGCATCACAACAGAAAGATTGAAATGGTCTAGTAGGTGGTATCCAACTAGTTAAATGATGCTGCACAGTATTTGTGATTGATTGCTGTTGCTGTATCATGTGTTTTCCTATAGTATCATTAAGATTCAAAATAGCTCTGATGACTTCCATTGGGTTTGGCTTGATGTTGTCAAGACATTTCTGCACCTAGCTTTCCAGATTTCCAATAGAGTATTTGCCATTTTAACAACCCAGTCATCAACTAGATTGTTTAAATCATTCGAGAACCAGCTTTTTATCCATTCTTGCGCTGTTGTATCCATATTGGCCATACTTCTCATTGCTCCTGGTGTAGTGACCCAGATTGCTTTCGCAAAAGGACATGGAAATAATATGTTTTTCATGAATTATGCTACGTTGACCGGGAGAAAATTCCGTGAGATTTCCCGAGTCTCACAGCCCTGGGGGGCTCACCCAGAGGTTTTATAGGGGGTGTTGTTTACATACATGTGGGTCCCGGGTGGCTGTGAGTCACGGTAATTCTCACGGGATTTCCCACCCGGTAAACGTAGAATTATTGATTTTTCATTGTCTGAGAACAAATCTAATTCCATGAAATTGTGGAACCATTTAATAAAAGCGTGGTTTAAAATTTGTATTCAACTTACTACCTCTATTTCAAAAAGACAAGCTTGTTTCATATACAAATTACACATGCAACAAGCCTATCTTTTTGAAACGGGGGAAACAATTCCTTGAAATTCTATGGGAAGTCTTTCTTTGCTTTCCCTTGGAACCTGTTTCCACAAAATACCCATACCATGGAAATGTTTTCTTTCCCTAGTATCAAACATATCCTAAGTAATATCTGATCCAAGGAATAATATCGTGTATATATATTTTTACATCCTATGTAAACCGGGTACACATTTCCCACCTTTTCCATGGTTTTTTTTTTATTTGTTATGGAAAGGTTAAAATTCATTAACTATATAATGTAGTACGATAAGTTTACAATTTCGTTTTCATCAAAGGTAAAGCATTGGATTTTCGAACTCTTTGCTGCAAATGGATTGACATAATGTTGAAGATTTTTTATCCTTGCTTCCTTTGTTATGTAATTTTCTGCTCAGTTTTGTTTTCTGCTTATGTACTTAACCCGGGTTTGGGGTAGATTTCTCAAAATTGTCGAGGCTTCCTTCATAGTGTTTTCAGTTGTCCAAGGAGTGTACCTGCTTACCTTGTTGATTATATCTGCCAGAGCTTTGCAATTTGTTACTATGGATACGCTTGATAACATGTTTTCACTTAACAAAGCAGATGCCTTTAGCAAAGCTTTAGTTTTTGCATGAAAAGCCAAAGAAGCCCACTATGACCCCGATGAAATATGCATAAACGTCTCTTGATCCACTGAGTAAAGGATGAATGCATAGCTCATGAATGAATATTTTTTCTTAAAAGAAGCATCAATAAAGATTATCCGATCTGTGTTTAGGGATGGCCAATTATGTTTGATCATTTTTCCTCTATAAGGGGCAGAAGCCTTATGGATAACTTTAGAGGGAGTATTTTGCAAGTATTTTTGAATCTGGTCTATCAGATTTGTCGGATCTGAAACAAATTTTTCAGAAACTATCGAGCATCCATGTTTCCAAATAAACCAAAGAATGGTTGTGATTTTTTCCGAATACTGCGCAAAATCAGGATCCGTGATCCAACTTATTACCCTACTTATGGAGTCTGTGGAAAATTTTGAATTAATTGCTTTTAAGGAAAAACTGAACCAGATAGCTCTTGCAAAAGGGAAAAATCTGAAAAGGTGTTATTCAAGGTTGTGAAATCATAAATCGTAACGTGAATTGTTTTTTCAAATTTGAGAATCAAATCGTATATTGAATCGCGAATCGAAGATTCTTAGTCATTTTTATATTACGCTAAAATATAAAAAATTAGAATGTGTGTATAAAAAATCTGATGAATACATATGATAAAATATGTATAAGTATAATGTAAGTTAATTAGAATCACAAAAACCACCGTGCTATAGAGGTTTGACTACCAACTAGTATGACAGGGGGTTGGGAGTTCGAATCTCCTCAACTAAGTTTATTTTTATCTAATGATAGCCGCCTGGTCAACTTGGTCCAAATCGTATCTTAACTAAGTTTATTTTTAAACTTAATGATAACCGCCCAGTCAATGGTCAACTTGGTCAAAATCATATCTTTAGAAGAATCTTAACGATTCTGAAAATATTCGATTCATTAGTGCGGTTTGAATCGTTATGAAACAAATTGAACCGAATCGCACAATTTGAATCGCGAATCGTGCGATTTTAAAAACCATGGTGTTATTCAGTTTCATGCGTTTGGGAGTTGCACATTGGACATTCCGAAGAGATAATTAAGATATGAGCCCCAAGTCTGGCTAAGGTTGGGAGAGCTTTCTGAAATAATCTAATTCTTGGGATAACTTTAATTTTCCATATCTTCTGCCAAGGGAAATCAATTGAGTTATCGTTTCCTTATTCTTGATTTATAAGAAAATTGTTGATATTCTTAGCTGAGAAGATTCTGGATGGGTACTGGTGCTTCCATCTAATTTCATACTGATCTTTACTTTATAGTGATATTGCTTGAATTTTTTCTTTCACATCTGGAGAGAAGTAGTCGTCTAGTTTCTCTTGATCCCATTTATCTTCAGCGGTTATCAACTCTTGAATTATTTGTGGTATCGATTCTTGTATATTCGTGGGTTTGGTGAATATTTTTGAATTAGGAATCTAGATGTCTTTCCATATTTTTGTAGAAGCTCCGTTTTTGACGTGCCAATTTTTTTTATTCTCAATAAGGTTTAAACCTTTCTGGATACTCATCCAGATCCAGGATAGATGATCTAAAAAATTATAGAGGGTGGAAATTTCGAAAGTATTTAGCTTTTAGGAGTTGGAAGCATAGTTGATCATGATCTGATATTAGTCCACCGACAAGCTTTATGAGGAAATCTATATTGAATTGGTGTGGGTTATTAATTCCTAGGCCTCCTTAAGATATAGGCTTGGAATTACTAACCCACGATTTTACGTATCCTCTTTTACCTTTGGACTTGTCTTTGTTCTACCAGAAGTCTCTTTGGATGCTATCAACTTGATCTAGAGTTTCTTTAGGTAGATCAAGAACTTGCATTTGGTAAGTCGGGAAGGCTTGGAGAATAGATTTTATTAGCATTGTTCGACCTGCTTGTGAAGAATTTTGATTTCCAACCTTAAAGGGTAGCATAGCGTTTTTAGAGGAGGGGTTCAAAATTTTCTTTCCTATTTTTGTAGAAAAAGAGAGTAGTTCCCAAATATCTATCGTTTTTTTGTCATCAAACGGACTTTTGGATTTTTTTCTATGATTTTTATTGGAAATCTATATAGGTCGACACTATTTTTCCACGATTTATAAAGGGGATACCACACTCTTGAGGGGATACCAATCCAGAAATCTAGTGGTCAGGATTTTTTTTTTATATGGAATGGTATATCCCCTTTTATAAATCATGCATTTTTCAATATGTCAAATGTCTACATTTACCTTTATTTAACGGTTAATAAATGCTTATTTGATTACATGACAAAATTACTTGTGTATTTAAAATCAAACATTATAGTAAAAATAAAAAAGCTTTGAAAATTACATGACATCATGAAGAGACATATGCTTATAAATTATGAGTTCGCAATCTGAAGTATGTGTTCCAAGATTTCCAAAACCTTACTTAATGAATAATTGCATCTCAAACCGGATTTCTAAAGAAGAATACAAAAAGGGTGGAGATGATTGCAAGACTCGCACGATAGAAATATTAACTCTTCTAAAGGGTTTTGTCCCTCTTAAAACCATTGATGTTAAAGCTCATATGGCTTAAAAATATCTGATGAAGCTTATCACCTCTGGGTAAAGATTTCCTCTATTTCGAGTTAACATAATGATGTTCATAGTATCCGCATTCACTCAACTAAGGCAGTGCAATTAATACCAGGAATCATTCATCTTAGGATTCCTGAATTTAATCATAAAAACCATAACCAATCTTTATCTCAGGTATAAGATTGTCAGCGTTGTTGGTACTGCCATGAAAGTAGATGAAGCCGCACTAATGAAACAATTCAGTTATTTTGTTCATGTTCTAACTGAGGTTGATCTAGATGAGAATATGCACAACCGAGCAAATCTTAGATGAGAGAGACGGTTTTGCGTGTCTTACCCGATAATGTATGAAATATTACCTTCTTATAGCAAGTATTGTCATGCACGTGTTACACGACATGCCATTGGGTGAATGTAAAAGAAAAGGTGAGAAGAATGTTATTTTTCAGTTGAGAAAGAACACTAGTGCTGCTAGAGTAGTTGATCCATGAAAACAAGTACACTTTTCTAAGTTTTTAGAAGCAAAACCTGATGTGGTTGGCAATTCGAGGACTACCAAAATCCCGGTTGACGGTGAAGTTTTATATGCCTTGCGCAACCCTAACCTTGTAAGCCTGTTTTCGAGGTTAGCAAGGCTTATGGACTTTAACAGATAGAAGACATTGTGCATAGAGTGACATCAATTTCTCCATCCTCAGATGGTTTTCAGCTGATTTTACGTGGTTCAAGAAAGAAAAATACGAAGCCGAAACATGGATCTACCTGAAACCTCCTAAACATCTTGAACTTCGAGCTAAAAGCTTAGGTGACCTCTAGGATGTTTTATTTCTCTCTTATTTTTTTTTATATTTTTTTTTGTCGTTTCTTCCGTGTCTCTTCAATAGGTGTTGACTTATGTTCCGCTCGTATTTCTGTTTTGTTTTTTCATTATTAAATTTTCCTTGTGAGTTTAGTTTAAAAGTCCACATGATGAATATAATTTGTAACCTATGAGACCAGTAGAAAGTGAAAAATCATCTACATGACTGTCGGTTCCAATTCTGGCATTAAGAAAGCGTTGTTAAAACACAAAATTGGTCCAATAGCCGTAAAATAACAATTCTTGGATGAAAAAGACATGTAAAATTTGATACTGTTTAAATGGACGGGAATTAAAAAGATATTTTTCTATTATCCAATTTAGGCATCACACCCAAACTTTAATCTTTAGGTGAAATTTATAATTATATAACCGACTAAAATGTCCCTAGCTATCTAGTGTAACTAAATATCTCCTTAAATGAGTATGCTTATGTACTGAGTAAGAGTGGCTAATTTGTGTTACCTATCAGTTTGCGTGAATATATGGATGATGCAAACAAGAGATGGTGCACATATTAGGAGCCTGCACGAGTTTCAAAGCGGGACTGACATGTACATGTGAAAATTAAACCCAAGGCAATGAAGGAATTATATGACTGGTTTTTACTCGTGTATACTATTGGAGGCGTCACTATATGATAGAGAATTGTATAAATTCTTATCGAACTGCACTTGGGTTTGAGGTAGATAAAGTAACGTTCTCCTAAGGCATTAAGAAGCTGGAAATCAAGCCACATTCATGTTGTAAGCCACTTATCCCAACATCTTTTAATTCAGTGCATAAATTAAAAATCTCGTGGTTTACGGCAGCGGCTATGTTGACGTGAACGACACAAGCAACATGTACATAAATGCCAGATACTAATTAAATAGGCTTAAAGAAGTATCGTGCCAACCTATCCATTAAAGAAGTAGGTTACAGAAAGTCAGATAACTTCGGGAGTAACTACACAAAATGACCCATATGTAGCAAGTTTACTCCTGACTAGGTACTATCCCAAAATACAAGATAGGTGGTCGAACAAGTTCTTCAGAAATTAGCTCAAAATATATTGGTGCCTATGGCATCAGATGGAGCGTATTGGTGTGGATAGTAAAAGCTGCAGAGAAATCTCCATATTGCTCTCCCGTGACTTATAAACCTGCAACCCTGTTCAGAGATCCTTTGTTTAGACCGATTTGATAAATATACTAAGCAACGTACTCGTTAAGTCTAGACAGATGAAGGAAGGATTACATCTCCATATTTTCCATTGTTCAATTTGTTAATGGAAGCTACAACATCTTTGGTTCGAGTAAACAACAAGAGAAGCATAAAATTAACATCAACAATTCTGGACGCATAGTCTCCACAAAATACTCGATCACACCGGATAGTCAAATAAACTGGATATGTCAAGCAATAAGAGTGGATGCATCTGGATACATCAAGTGTTGCTATTGCTATTCTTATTTCAATTTTGGTAACCAACATATGATTTTCTTATTTCAATTTTAGTTATTCCGGATTCAACTCAATATAAAGTAGGATGAAAACCATTTTCTTCCTAGCTTAAACATGGAGGAAAACTAATTCAACCAAATCTAAAACAAAATGAAAATGATTTCATCCTAGTTTAAATATGGATGAGACAAGTTAAGGCAAATCTAAAACATGATGATACCAGCTTCATCCTAATTTAAACATGGATAAAAACAAATTCAGCCAAATCTAAAACATGATGATACCAGCTTCAAACTAGTTTAACATGAATAAAAACAAAATCATCCTGGATGATACTAGTTTCATACCGATTTAAACATGGATGAAAACATATTCAGCCAAATCTAAACTTGATGATACCAATTTCATCAACACTGAATGAAACCAGTTTCATACTCCTTTAAACATGGCTGAAAACAAATAACAGAATCTGAAACAGGATGATGCCAGTTTCATCCATGTTTACGCAAGAAAAAAAGATTAGAATTTCATCCATCTCATAAATTTCAGGTCTAATACAGGATGACACTAGTTTCATCCACGTTTACCCAAGGAAAAAAAAACAACTAAAATTTCGCTCATATAAAATGATTCATCTTATAAATTAAATTAAGGTAGTTAGGGTCAATTCATGAGAAATTGATGGATTCAGATAATACAGTCAAGAAAAAAAAACTTAGGATTTGGAACTTACGAGCGCTCATCTTGCGAAATTGATGGAAGACGAAACCCTTTTTTTTTTTAATTTCAATGAATTTGAGAAATCTTCACTTTAATTAGGGTATTTTAAGGCAAAACAAACCGTAGATAGTGGGGGTGGTATCAATCTCAATGATGCTGACGGCATTTTTATGGTGGAGATGGTGGTGTTGATTGTAGTTGTTGTAGATGATGATGGAGGTGGTTGTAGTTACTGTCTGATAGTGGTGATGGTTGTGGTTATAATACGGTGATGGTGGTGATTGTGGTTAACGATGTTGAGAAAGAGAAGATCGAGATAGTGGAGAGAAAATTTCGACAATGGTACCAGTGGTTTCGGTGGATTTTGGAGATAATAGCGAAAAGAAAACATTTTAATTATCAGTTATTTCTTTTCAAAGTATAATAAGAAAGAAAAACTAAGGTATATTTGTCAGTTTCAAAGTAACCTCCCGTCCATTTGACCCAGACGAGATTTTACTCGTCCATTACAACCGAAATTTAAAGGTTTTTGGGCGTTTAACCTATTTTCTCTTGTTAAAAATTACCGGTGTTACTTTGGTGGGGCAAATGAATTTTAATCGTATTTCAGGAAAGTCCTGCGTAAGATTTTTTATTTTCTAAAGTGCGTGTTCTTGTGTCATTCGTTCATGCAAGTAGACACACATAGTCCCTTGGACCTTGGATCTCATACATAGATTCAAATCGTCTTGTATATAGCTACAAGTAGACAATGAGCATTCATTAAATTATGTTTTGTTGTTCTTCATTCATTGTTAACGTATGGCTTGGTTGAGATCTTTTTGGTCCTAAACATACGTCCAAGTTAGAGAGTTAGTAGCCGTTCAGTACTTTCCATGAGCTCAGTGCTCACAAAAATATATACACGACCATGTGATTCTTGAAATTTCTACAATTTCAAATGTTTAATTACTTCGTAGGAATCTCACCTTTTGCTTTTAGAAGAGATGGGCGATGTCTTATCGGATTGCAGAGTTTACATGACATATTTGCATTGTGTATCTGATATTGCATTTCCTAGAAGGTTGCATTGAAATCGAAGAGTGTTATCATTTGATTGATCAAGTAGTTAGCATCTTGTATCACCAACTCGGGGGGCAATTTTTTTTGCCTCTCGTTACAAAACTAAAATATCATGTGAACAATGATGATGTGCACAAAATTGGAATTCTTGCAATTTATACAAGAACATCGTAACTCATTGAACAAATTTATTGGTATGTATCTTTGGCCAATGGAAACAAAATGGTTTACAAATGAAATCCCCGTCTCAAGAAGCTGTGTGCGGTAGTCAGCTCCTTTCTTCTTTTTTTTCCATAGTAAAATACTAAAATTTTGGCCCACAACAGATGCCATGTTTTCGTTAGAAAATAGTTTGTCTGGCTGACAAGAGAATCTCACCATTATGAATGCCTAAAATAAAGCTCCTGACGTCATTTGAAACACAGCTACACGAGTAAGAAGAAAAGTCTTCGATTTGTGTATGCATTCCAAATATGTAGAACCCCATACCATTAAATGATGAGAATGACCTCGTTCTCCATGTCCACAAATCATCACGTAAAACTCTGAGGTCTATCTAATGGTTATAGTACACGCTTAGCCGTAGGTGCTTTATATGCAACCCATTTTAGTAATGCAGAGCGAAAAGCAGGGGAGACAAAGTAAATGGCACCTAAAATGTATGCGATGGAATAGAAAAGAAAATCAAAGTTTACGTCAAGACATATAAATGTCCGTCCGCTAAAACAAATTTACTACTCCGTTTCAAAAAAGCAGACTGCCACACTATTATTTTGAAACCGGGGGAGTAGTAGTTATTGTGGCCAAGATGCCAGCTTGTTGAAGAACTTTACTCACACTTCCAAACATGAGACATGGCAGATTGCTCCATGCTTCAAGGGTCCAAATTATGTAAGAGAAAGAGGACCAAAACTCAGAATGACAACAAATTTAGGGGCTTAATTTTAAATTATAAACATTCCATCAAATTCACTAACAGTACCAGCTGCTCTCTTTCTCAGTCTTTTTCCTGTTTTCTTTTTCTATATAAACTAACACAACTTTCCCTCACTACCACCACTCCTGTTAACTGTTATGCATATGTCAATGCTCTGTTTACAAGAGCTCTAAAGATTGGAATCAGAATCCAAAAATGGGTTTTAGATTCCAATTACACTTCCTCTTCATTACACTTCCTCTTCTCAAATATGTTAAAACACAACAGTTTTACAACAGTACTAGTAGTAGTGATGATGGAATAAGAGTACAAAAAAGTAGCTGTAATGTGTTTCATGGAAGTTGGATAATTGATTCTAGTTACCCTCTCTATGATTTCTCAAGTTGTCCTTTCATAGATCCTGAATTTAACTGTAAAAAGTATGGCAGACCTGATAACCTTTACCTAAGGTATAGATGGAAACCAACTTCTTGTGATATTCCAAGGTACTACTACTCTGTCCTCCTCTATAACTCTCATTCTCGCAATAGTATGTATATAATTTGGTGTTTTCTGATTAATTTAGCTTTCTTTTAATGGGTTTTGAAGGTTTAATGGGTTAGATTTCTTGAAGAGATGGAGAGGGAAGAAAATAATGTTTGTTGGTGATTCATTGAGTCTGAATCAGTGGCAGTCATTAACTTGTTTAATTCATGCTTCAACCCCTAATCTCAAGACTGCTGTTGTAAGGAGAGATTCTTTATCTTCAGTTACATTTCAGGTCAGTACTCTGACCAGACCCAATTACTGAAACAAATCATTGCTGCAGTGCATGCTTGTTTGTTTGTGTCAGTTTCATTTTTGGATCTACCCGTTTGGTAGCAATTAGCATCATTCTATTTAAGATGGTGGTTTTGATTAATGAAATTTTGAGCTAAAACCCTTTCTTATATATTTATGGCACCTTAGCTGGTTGCTATAATATATGAAGTGGCTTACTTACATACAATACAGTAAGTACTTTGCCAGAAAATATGTCTGATAAGAATTTGTTTAGTACTCTTCTTCTTTACTTATTTTCATGGCCTACTTATTAGATTTTAACATGGTACAGATTGTTACAGCTTTAATTTTTTTCACTACGGACTGAAATGATTTATTGTCACTATATTAGACATTATAGGAGTGACAAAGTGTACTGTAAGTGTAATCAAATCGGTTGGTATATACAACTAGACATGTTTTGGGGTTTTTAATTTTTGTTTTATTCTTTGAAGGCATACCCACGCTGTGCAGCATGTATTCCGCAATTTTAAGCTATTGGTTGTGCAGATAAGTTCTCCCATTTAGCGTATCTCTTTGGCCTTTTGTACCTGGCCTGAGTGCACACTTTCTCTGGCGCAATCCCATTTCTGAAAAATCTGTCTTTCACAAAATATTTTATTTTTCTTCACTTTCGTTTTGTTAGGAGGAATTAGAATATATGAGTCAAATCCGTTTTAGAAAAACAGCAACCAATTGCAAATTATTTATTTTTGTTTTATCCTTCTTTTTCCTTTAGAATTAAGAACACTAAAAAGGGAAGAAAAAAATCATATGATGTGAGATTTTGCTAGTTGAGTGCTCGAGTTACCAAAAAAAGGTAAAAAAAGTTTGTAGCCCAAATGAAAGCAGAGAATAAACAGTGAAGGGCGTGTCATGTTTTCCACCTCTATCTTCTCGCGGCCACAAAAAGTAAAGAAGGGTACAAAACATCTTTTTACTCTACTTTATACTCCTCCCCACAGTGCGTACCTCGTCGGATTCAACAGTACACTCGGAAGTGGCCTACCTTTATTACCAAACCAAATTATTTAGTGAGGATTCTTCTAATTAGCTTTTGTTTTTTTTGTTGGTTTTTTTGATTGTTAACCTTAAAAAAAATAAAAAATATTTTTTTTACCATATCCACTGTTACAACCACGAGTACAATATTAACCGTGCCCATTGTCGGTTTGTTGTTATACGGCTTTTTAGGAACAATGAAACGCAGCCAAATTCCATTCAAGAAAATGTGTGTCTAGCTAACAGAGGTTTTGGGTTTTGACAGGATTATGGGGTTTCAGTGGTGTTGTATCATACACCATACTTGGTAGACATGGTTAGAGACAAAGTTGGGACAGTTTTGAAGCTCGATTCAATAGAGGATGGTAACGCTTGGAGAGGTATGGATATGCTTATCTTCAATACATGGCATTGGTGGACTCATAGAGGCAATAATCAACCGTAAGATATCCGTAGCTAAAAACTTCTAGTTTTTTAGTCCCATGTATTTTTGCTTGGACTTTTCTATATCTAACTACTTGTATTTACAGATGGAACTACATGCAAGAAGGGACGAAAAAGTACAAAGACATGGATCGTTTGATTGCATTTTACAAAGGTTTGAGTACATGGGCGCGATGGGTCGACCGGAACGTTGATCCTTCCAAAACAAAAGTCTTCTTCCAGGGGATTTCTCCAACACATTATGAGTAAGTACCTTAACTAGGCCTAAGGATGTCTGGCCAACAACTGTTGTGTAAAATGGTATGTGAATTGATAATTAGTGCCTAACATCACTTATTTGTGTAACAATTTGTTAATCTAGGGGAAGGGAATGGAATGAACCATCGAGATCCTGTAAAGGCCAAACACAACCGGTATCCGGATCAAGTTACCCAGCCGGTTTGCCTGCAGCTGCATTAGTAGTGAACAAAGTATTGGCTAGGATTCGAAAGCCAGTGTACTTGCTAGATGTGACGATGCTCTCGCAAATGAGAAAAGATGCTCACCCAACGGGTTACAATGGTGAACACAAAGGCACAGATTGCAGCCATTGGTGTCTACCTGGTCTGCCTGATACTTGGAATCAACTCTTATACGCTGCTCTTATTCATTGAGACATAACATTTATTTAACATACATGGAAAGAGCCATTATTTCTGTGTATATTTAAGATATAATTGTTCTTTTGAAAAGTTTATATTTTTACATTTGTCTTTGAATCACAAGAGTGGGGAATTGTAAAAGTAGTTAATGTTGGCAATGCCACGAGCTACTAAATTGTAACTTGATTTGAATAAGGATCCACATTGTTCGATAGGCTCCGATTTATCTAACCTCTCTCACCTCTCCCTCCCCCAACGGAAAAAAAGAAAAAGAAAAAAATCGTTACTCACCGGAACTCTCACTTGGTCAGATCTTGTCCGTTTTGGACCGAATGTGAACGGGATTTTCATCTTCCTTCTTTGCTTTCAATTAGTTCTTTGTTTTAGCTAGATTTATTTATGTTTATCTCTTACTGTTTGGTAATGTTTTGTACACCTTTATGGTAGTTTTATCTCCTCTTCTAGAGAGGTTTATCTCGGCTTTAATAGTCATTCTTGGTTATTATGGGTTTTAAGATCACTAGTGGTGCTCTCCATTAACAAACTCTTCATTTATTTTGTCTCATGCGACAAAATCTCCATCTTTGAATTTTTCGACGATGATATCTTGATCGGAATCTTCATCGAAGATGATTTTGACGGCGGAATCTTCATCACAAGTTTTAAGAGATCTGAGCAATTCACTTCATTTTTAGGAGCATTTCTTTATGAAGAAGAGACACAAACAAAATGGTTGGAATTTAATTCCGAGAAAAACCATTACTCCACCTATTTGATTGGTTTTTATTCATGCTTGTATTTGTCGTATTCCGTTAATCCTTCTCTTTTTATTGTCAAATTTGTTGGTGATGTACTTGTATGGCATGTTCATGTTACTTTGTAATTTTCCATTTTAAACCCAGTACTTTGAACTTCTATTAATGAAAAGGTTCATTTGTTTCAAAAAAAATAATTGAATAAGGTGTTAAAGCATTGCTTGGTTGAACCCGCCAAGCGTTGGTATGTCAAGTTTGGTTATCATATTTTAGTTCCAAAACTCAAGGTCGCTTGATTAGATTACTAGAGTCAACTTCGTTAGGTTATGAAAACGTGGGGGTACCAAAATACACCACCAACTTTTTCTTAGGTAATCTGTATGGACAAACTCAACACAACTTCGAGAGTTAAACTCAATTAAGGAATAGTGTCTAGAGTTATATCCCACTCTTTCTCGCAATTAGAACGTTTCCAGAACCAAGTCCGTGAACCTAATTACAAAGATATAATTACTTGGACGGTACCAAAGACCAATGTACAAGAATCAATCAAGTCGTATCCAACAAACAAGGTCGGATATATCTACTATGATTGATTAACGCACAACCTGTAATATTTCAATTATAAAGATAAACAATATAATGCGGAAAAAGAAATAACACAGACACCAGAAGTTTTGTTAACGAGGAAACCGCAAATGCAGAAAACCCCCCGGACCTAGTCCAGATTGAACACCAAATTGTATTAAGCCGCTACAGACACTAGCCTACTACCAATTAACTTCGGACTGGAATGTAGTTAAGCCCTAATCGAGTCTCTCACTGATTAAGGTACAGTCGCGCTCCTTACGCCTCTTGAATCCCAGCAGGACTCCGCGTAATTGATTCCTTAGCTGGAGTCACACCAACTAAGAGTTGCTTCAACTCAATTGAAGACTTTGAAACAATCTGCCTCCCACGGAATAATCCTACACATATATATGTGATTTCCTTTACGATCAAAAATATTTTGATCAAGGTGGTTTGGAAATCGATAGAAATAGACAAAGTCTAGCTAACCTCAAAATCCGAACTTATGCAACCAGAAGTGCAGCCTAGATTATTATTCACCTCACAAGTAGAAAACTTGTGGAATCAACAAAGTCTGAGACGAAAATAACTCTGATGATTTCTATCTATCTTGATCAAGTGAGAATCTCAACAATCGATCAAGATCAGGATACTCGAGTTATCAAGAAAAGATAACTAAACCTGGCTTCACGAATCCCTATGAAGTATTTGTAGTCGTTGAAACCCTACAAGGGTTTTAGGAACATGATGACTTTAGTTACAACTAGGACACACCAAGAAAACTAGTGTCGAGATTCAAAAATCCTAGTTGCTTGAGATTCCCCTTTTATAGACTTTCAAAGAATAGGTTGCTTTAGGTTTAAGCTAAGATAGCTTTGGAACCAAGCAATCAATGATCACTGTTAGATGAAACTTTGAAATCTATTTTACATAAGCAAGATATACACTCTGGTTAGGTGAAACCGTAACCGAACCGTGAATAAAGGCTATGTTCAAGGTGGTTAGCTGAAACTAGCCGATTTGAACTTATAAGCTTAATACTCATTTTTGTAAACGCTTAAGACTTAACTCGAACCACAATCAAGTGATTAAATATTTCTATGGTGGTTATAATGATTATTCAAATGCAAATCATTTCAGAGAAATAATTTATGTGCATAAGAATTTAATCGACATGGCAAGTAGGTGTACAAGGTACAAATACAAAAGCCGTTCGTTAGTCAGTTGAGTCACAGTATGTGTATCGATTTGCATACTACAAACACTACGAGTTCCGGAGTTACCACAGAACAATTTGGGTACGTGTTCCGGTTTGCATACCATAACCACTTACCGAGTTCCGGAGTTAACAAAACAATTCAGGTACGTGTACCGGTTTGCATACCTTAAGACTTTAACTGGTTCCGGAGTCCACAGAACTTTTCTGGTACGTGTACCAGTTTGCATACCAAGCCGGTTCCGTGACCACAGTTCCTTTATGGTTTGTATACGGGTATGCGTACCGATCCGGTTCACGAGTTAACAGATTTTATTCAAGGTATACATAACAATATGCGTACCAAAAATCCATTAGTCGACATATAGCTACTCGCTACATGTACAAGTACATGTATTACGGCTCCAGACTTATAACAGTTTTCTCAGTTTGTAAGACTAGTAACACTGTCTTATATCCGAATATAGTAGTTCTATATTTCTCTCTAAATTAATTCGAAACATTCTCGAATAACATCAATGACACATACCACTGTTCCAGGCTTTTTCGAATGATAAAAACTTGAGTCATGATTTAAATTGTCCTTAATCAAAATTCATCAAGTATGAACAAATGTTCATTAAGCTTAGTCATTATATTTCGAGAAATAATTACCAAGATAAACTTGACTCGAAATTCTTATCTATGCATAATAGTCTAGTTAGTTATGCGACATCGTCTCATTGATAGAAAAGTGAATATAACTTGAGATATAGGTGGTTCAGTCTTCACTTACCTTTTGCTGATGAAGTTCTCCAAAATCTTCGGTTGATCTTCGCCTTTAAATGGTAAAACGCAATGATGACTGCCGTGATCTACTGTTTCTCAACTACATTTCTATCCTAGTCTGAGACTTAACTAATTGTAGACTAGAAATCAAGATATAGTTTTGACAACTAAATTTGACAACAAGCTTTAGATAGCAACACTTGTGAGTTAGACCGAGCAATGCTCTAACAAGTTAGACTAGGAAGTCCATAAATGTTGAGACATATAAGTATTACTAAGAAGAACCTGAAAAATCTAAAGACATATTGACATCTACAATCCAATTAATTAAGCACAAGTTTGAATTGAACTCTCCCTTATTTGATGTCTTTCGCAAGAGAACAACATAAGCGAACTTTCTCTAACTACATGAGAAAGATTTGTTAGACATTAATAAATTTACAAGTAAATTTGTATCCCAAATATTTTTCTCCGTTCTCGCCAGTTACGAACAAAGAAGTTAAAAAAACAATGATTTTAATGTTAGAGGCACTAAGAAACATTACTTCTGTGAGGAAAAACAATCATCGACAAAAGTTGTTCTCTTGGCCAATTACGAACAAAGTGCGTAATTTTAACGATATGACTCAACATAAGAATTATATCTTCTCTAGCCATGTACGAGCGTATAATGTTCTCGATCTTATTCCCTAGCCATTACGGTTTTGGGGAGGAAATGCGACAACGAAAAACATCTTATGGAATCCGTGCAATATATTCACGAAGTATAATAGCGGGAAGATCAATATTCCAATTCTCAAAATAGTCTACTCCTCTTTAGTCAGTGATAAACACAAAGAGTTAAGAGTTTAACCTATGATAACATATGAGATATATGTTTGTTTGATCCGTAAAAGATTTTTACCTCAAACACAAATCTGATGGTGATGTTGGAATTGATCGAACTTTTACCTTTCTCTCCATGTGAACGGTGTTTGGGGGGGGGGGCCCCCCCCGCGGGCGTACCTGCAAAAAAACCTCCGACGCTCAAGTTAGCTAGAGTTTTTCATAGGAATTTGTGTAGAGAAGATTGCATACTTGTTAGGGTTGTTAACCCAGGTATTTTTATGTTTCAGTTTAGGGTTTAACCCTAATTTCGAGATAAGTATGATCTGTATCTATCTTGCTCTGCAAGTCTGCTAAAAAGTTCCAGAACCTTCCCTGCGTGACTTGGCCATCAAGCATTCTAGATACTTCCTGAATATTCCTCTAGGGTTATGGAATTAGGCAACCAAAGTGGCTAATTGGTCAAGCCCAAGCAAATAGGTAAAATAGGCTAAGCCCACGGAGTGGGGCTGAGAAATATGCAAGCCAAATGAGCGTGGGCGGAAACATCCAGCGAGTTAATGGATCGGCTCAGCTGGCGACTCGGCTTAACTGAGCCAGCTCGGTTCGGCTAGGTGGGGCACGAATATCCGCTAGTGCAAAGCAGTGGGGTGCAAATATCCAGGGACCATGAAAGTAAGTTACGTCGAGAAGGACAGGAATACACTCCCTGCTGTCGGACGAAATTTGGACCGGCTGCCGGGTCGAGCCGCCGGACTTGCTGTTGCTGACATCATGCTAATGTAGGCTGATGGAAAATGCTGACGTCGTCAGAGAATATTCTGACGGCGTTATAACTTAACAGAAGATGTTAACGACGTCATAACAGTAAAGGAATATGCTGACTGCGTTATAACCTTAACAGAATATGCTTGTCTTGTTTTGGAATATTCTGTCACGTCACCTGCTGACTCGACTTTCTGCTGACGTGGCAACTAACGTGTCACCTCACTGGCGATGTGGCCTACTGACATGGCACCTTACTGCTGACGTGGCAGTGGTGATGGGCACCTCCTTAGATTTATTTGGATCTATGCACATGGGCTTCTATGTAAAATGCTTGTGAGGCCCAACTAGCTATACTTGGCTAATAAGAGGAGCATATTGGCCAAAGTAAGCCCATTCTTAGTGTAAAATATTAGGGTACAAACATCGCCCCTCTTAATCCATAACTTGTTATGGGTTAAGAAGTTCAGGTTCCCTAATTCTGTCGGTGACTGAATTTTGCATTGTTATGGAGTGTTGCATAACTCGCCCCAAGTGCATTGTGGAGTGTTATACAACTCGCCTCCAGGTATTGTTATGTTTGTGCTGAAGTGTTACATATCTCGCCACCAAGTAATTGAGGTGATATGTAACTCGTCCCCAGTGTGTAGTTTGTGTCATGCTTCTCAATGCTCGTGCAAGGGTGCACTTCCTTACTATATTTTGCTCGTGCATGTACCCACTGCCCGACAACAGCTGCATCGTTAAAACCTTTGCGTGGAAAACCCAATGGGATAAAACCATCATAAAGGAAAAAGAGTGCAGCACAGCAGGATTCGAATGAAACTACTCTTATGCGAATCTAGCTAATGATAAAACTTCTTCAAGTGGAACGAATTCCATGTCTTCCATGGTTTTGAATCTTGAGTACCATCGAGGTTCCTTAGGTAATAGGAGCCACGAGATGCGGGCCTGTCTACTATGTATGGACCTTCCCAATTTGCTCCGAGCTTTCTGCAGTTTGGTTCCATTGTGGCTGCTCGAGTTATCTTCAAAACATATTCCTCTGGCTTAAACGCTCGTTCTTTGACTTTTCGGTCGTAACTCAGCTTGACTACCTGCTGATATCGGACCTATTGCTGCAAGGCTTTTTCTCTTTGTTCTTCTAGCAACTTTTTATCTAAAGCCAGTATACTTTCATTGTCTCCAGATTCCACAACATGAGTCTTGGTAGTCTTCAGGTGTACCTCAGTGGGTATGACTTCCTCTGTTCCATAAGCCGGTGTGAATGGGGAGAATCCGGTGGATCTTTTTGGAGTTATCCGGTAAGACCATAAGACTCCTGGGAACTCCTCTGTCCACTTTCCTTTTGCCTTCTCCAGCATTTTCTTGAGGTTATCCATAATAACACGATTCGCCGATTCTGCCTGCCCATTGCTTTGAGCATAATACGGAGCAGAGAAGTTATGGCGAATGCTCAGATTCTTACAGAATTGTTTGATCACTCCGGAATCGAACTGCTTTCCGTTGTTGGACACTAACTCGTGTGGGATTCTAAATATGCAGACGATATTCTCCCATATGAACCTTTTTACATCGTATATGGTAACATGTACCAATGCCACTGCCTCGACCCATTTGGTAAAATAATCAGTAGCGGCCAGTACGAATTTCACTCCTCCAGGAGCTCGGGGGAGTGGTCCGGCAATATCTAGTCCCCACTTAGCGAACAGCCAGGGACTTAAAACTGGATATAATTCTTTGGAGGGTCTTTTCGGAAATGGAGCGTGCTCTTGGCAAGGCACATACTTCTGCGCGTACTCTTTAGCATCTTTATGCATGTATGGCCAGAAGTATCCCTGGGTAAGTATCATGTGCGCAAGACTGCGCCCCCCAGAATGGTTGCCACATATTCCTTCATGAGCCTCTGCCAATATCTGTTGTCCTTCCTCGGCTGATATGCATCGCAAAAATGGCTCCAAAGCTACAGGTTTACGGTATAACTGTCCCTCGATCATTGAATATCTCCATGCATTCTTTTTCACTTTTGAAGCGAGATGCTCATCTTCTGGGAGTTCACTGGTTGTCAAGTACCGGATATAAGGCTGACGCCAGTCTGAAGTGTCTACAGCAGGATCACCTGAATCGTCTATTACTGGACTGTCAGCATCCATATTGCTGTCAATGTTGCCGATATCTTCCTGTGATGGTGTAGTTACCCTCTCGCCCCCACTAGCATGTTCGAGAGCCAGAACAAGGTGGCTGTCGGAGATGCTAGGTAACTCTTGGAAATCGACTACAACAAAACGAGTGGTGTCAGTATCGATTACGGACGATAGATATGCTAAAGCGTCAACATGCCTGTTTTCCAACCGCGGTCACTGCCCAATATAGAAATGGTCGAAATCGTTTACCAGCTCTTTCATACAATCTAAATATAAGGCCATCCTCTCTTCCTTGACCATGTAGGTGCCCAGAAAATGATTAACTACTAGTATGGAACCAGTGATCATTTTTACGTTCTTTGCCTCCAACTGTTTGACAGCTTTTAAACCGACAATTGCTGCTTCATATTCAGCTTCATTATTTGATGCACGAAAACCCAATCTGGTTGCTTTCTCGATCTTCGAACCTTCAGGAGTAAGGATGACACATCCAACACCAGCTCCACAAAAATTTGAGGACCCATCAGTAAACATAGTCCACAGTGGCTTAGGCGGATCGACCTCCATTGCGGACTCTCCCCCAGTCTGAGTACTGGTTATTTTGGCAGGTTTATTCTGTTGTGGGAGATATCCAAACTAACCGCACCACTTGTTAGGAAATCCAAATAGAATTAACCCATAAGACACTAAATCTTTGGATCGACGTAGAATGAAAGATAGACGATGGAAACACATATTAAAAGCAATAAGTAAAGCACACAAGACTTAACATGGTTCGGAAATATGCCTACATCCACCAAAATGTTACGACTTCTTCATTATTATGGAACCACTAAATAGAGAATTACACACTTAACGATTGATGAATCAATCAACAAACTATGATCCAACATTGTGTTGATCATAAACCCTAAAATAACTCTCTTGAACAAAATGCTCCAATATTACCCAAATAATGTCTAACCAAACAAGATAATACTTATCTCATATAACCGAGATGATCTCCTTCTAAACGATGTCTCTTCCACCATCAACGAACAAGGCGATCTTTTCTTCACTAAACGATGTCTTCCACATCTCCCCAAAACCATAACGATGTACTCTTTCAACACCAACGGTGTATCTTACAACACCCGAGAATGGTCCCTCTCTTTCCCTAAAACTCCACCCCAAGAGGTGGGATGGAATCCCTAGAAACCTTAGAGAACTACATCGTGTATTCTCTAATTCTCTACTGATTTTCATTGATAATTCCATGTCTAAACACATAGTCTAGACCTCCTTATATAGGAGTCACAAACTTGATTCCCAAGTATTAGTCTCTTTGGAAAAGGAAACCGTAACCAACTAGGAAACCTAATGTTATTTAGGTAACCTATCTATATATGGAAATCAACCTAAACTAGGAAACCTTATGTTTCTCTACACTAGAGATTTCTAGTGTGTTCCGGAACATTCCAGAATCTTCCCTTAAATACTGATAATTATCAACAATCTCCACCTTTTTGATGTTTCAGCAAATCTCCACATCGGTAACTAATCTGAGCCGATCTTCAGGCCACGACAATCACTTCAGCATCCAAAAGGACCTCAATGAAGAGAAAACTGGATTAAGTACCAACTTAACCCCCCAAACGACCGAAGTCAACAAATCTCATCCAAAATTCTGCCTAAGTGTCTTCTTAGCAGAATAAAACTCCTTCATCTCGAAACTCCAAGCTCAATTGCTTCTTAAAGCAATAAAACTGAACTTGCTCTTTCCCATGAGCATATCCCCGAAAACGAGTAAAGAGATACGAAGAAACCAAATATGTCAAGCTTCACAAAATCACTACATTAGTGAACAAACAAAACAGAGGCTCCAAAAGTTTACATACCAAACTAAACCAGTAACCTCAAACCAAACGGGCTATGCCAAATTAATGTCCTCCACCAAATCTCCAGGCAAGAATGCAGTTTCGACTTCGTTGACTAAGTCAAACTATCACACTAAAAACTAACAGGACTCGGATAGACATGTAATTAATCACAGAGGAAAAACTTCATAACAATCACACTCTGTCTTGTGCATATCCTTTAGTTAAACTTACCCAAAAAAATGTGTACCAGTACGTAACTGTTCCAAACAAGATCTGGCAATCATCCTTCAAAAACATAAAGACCCAAACACACCCAGACGTCTTCTTAACCTTAGGAAACTCCACCAGCTCCCCAGAAACTATCCAAAACTTTGTTGTGCTCACCCATTGTCTTCTTACTCTTAAGCAATCGTAATAAGTTCTCAAGTAACTATCCAAGACAATATTGCTAACTTCTCAGGCAAAGCTGAGAAGCAAAGGATGATAAAACTAAATTGTTGCTTAATAGATTTCTTAAAAGAAATCTTTGATCCCATCTTCTACCTCCTCTGTAATCATTAAAACAATCTCAATATTTGTAGTAGATGATCAAAGGAACACACTGCTCCACCCAAACCAAAACCTCTCCAAATACCATCACTGCTATAACATAACTCTCTTCACCGAGAATTCCAAACTGATTAAGAATTACAAACATAATTTCTGGAATACTAAAGAAATAACACCTTCTTCAACACTAACACCAAAACTATTTCCTCTTGCGAGAAATAAACTTGGAAACCAAAACTTGATCACTATCCAGAAGTACTTAACCAAATAACAGTAGATGATTAAAAATTCACGAGATAGCATACCGAAAAATTAGCCCCAAACTTGTCCAAGAAACTTGAATAACATGCACTGTGTTTTCTCCAAGTAGTATGCGATAAAATCGCTTTCTACACCAAATAGTAGAATTGTACCTAAACTTATAAAGTGCCCAAACGATACCTTGTTCCTCCCAAACGGGTCTTCACCTCCAAATTGGAACATATCAACTCTAAAATACCAACCTATTTTTTAAAACGGTCTTACACTTCACACCATTTCGATGATCCCTGATACACTGCCAAAATCCTCTGCCAAAATATCATCGAAACAAAGGTCACAATCTACTTAGCATCTCTCTCAGAAATAGTAAGAAAGATACCCTAATAACCCAAATGGATGTCACTAAACGTATCATGTATACGACACATAATGATACCCAAACCTGTAGCCACGTCACTCTCCAAAGGTATACTCCCTTCGAAGCTACAACGTTTACAGAAACACAACTGAATAGCCCTTTCTTCAATCATATGCCTAAGATGCATATTCCATAACTTGTGTTAACAAAATTGTTTCTCATTAAATAATAAGAAACCATAGCTCCACCACAACTGAAATCCCTGTATACGAAGTAAAAAACATACCACGTCTCATCAAACGATCATCACACTTCAACTTACTTATAACCAACGCGCACAAGTACTCCAAACGAAATTAAACTCTTCGAAAACTGAAATATGTTGATCCTTGATAACGGTCAACAATTCCCCAAAAGAAATCTTCGAAAAGATCTCACCAAATCTTCACTGCCTTATGCAATTGGAGCCACAAAACTTTGAGTCTAACTTCTTCTTAACATCCTTCGACTTTTTAGAACAAAAGATTAATAACAACATGATCTAACTGATGACGACCGATATCAAATTTGTACCCTTCGTACTGAAACAATAATAAGAATTTGACATACTAAAAATTGTTTTCTTTACTTCAACAAACATACAAGCCAAAACTTGTATCTCAACCACAATGCTCTTGCTTTCTCAAAACGTGATTTGCGAAGCAAATACACCCAAACGAAAACAACTTGGTCTTCCAAAATAGTCCACAAGAACCTCATACGAACCGAAGTAAAAAACAAAATCAACTAACCAAAATATGGTTACAAAAATACTTACTTGAAGCTATGCGGAATGCATAGGGTTATATGCTTCAAGAAGTATAACGTCAAATCCTTCGATGTAGAGCACTACCAAAAACGAATGTGGAATATCAAAGTATCCCATTCTTGCGAAACCCTTTAAATTGCTTCATACCCAAAATTGATAACATCAAACCCTTAAAACTTGAATGCTTGATAACATCAATATATGCATCTTCGAATATTTGATAACTTCAAATCCTTCGTACTTGAATACTTGAAAACATCAAATCCTTCAAAACCAAAAATTCTGCTACCCGTAGGTAACCAAAATATCCCCACTTCTAACTTCGATCCTCTCCACGCTCACCGCACCACTTGTTGTTGGAGATATCATAACTAACCGCACCACTTGTTAGGAAATCCAAATAGAATTAACCCATAAGACACTAAATCTTTGGATCAACGTAGAATGAAAGATAGACGATGCAAACACATATTAGAAGCAATAAGTAAAGCACATAATACTAAACGTGGTTCGGAAATATGCCTACATCCACCAAAACGTTACGACTTCTTCATTATTTTGGAACCACTAAATAGAGAATTACACACTTAACGATTGATGAATCAATCAACAAACTAAGATCCAACATTGTGTTGATCATAAACCCTAAAATAACTCTCTTGAACAAAACGCTCCAATATTACCAAATAATGTCTAACCAAACAAGATAATACTTATCTTATATAACCGATATGATCTTCTTCTAAACGATGTCTCTTCCAACACTAATGATGATCTTCCACCATCAACGAACAAGGCGATATTCTCTTCACTAGATGATGTCTTCCACATCTCCCCAAAACCATAACGATGTACTCTTTCAACACCAACGGTGTATCTTACAACACTCGAGAATGGTCCCTCTCTTTCCCTAAAACTCCACCCCAAGAGGTGGGATAGAATCCATAGAAACCTTAGAGAACTACATTGTGTATCCTCTACTTATTTTCATTGAGAATTCCATGTCTAAACATATAGTCTAGACCTCCTTATATAGGAGTCACAAACTTGATTCCCAAGTATTAGTCTCCTTGGAAAAGGAAATCGTAACCAACTAGGAAACCTAATGTTATTTAGGTAACCTATCTAAATATGGAAATCAACCTAAACTAGGAAACCTTATGTTTCTCTACACTAGAGATTTCTAGTGTGTTCGGAATCTTCCCTTAAACACTTATAATTATCAACATATTCAACAACTCTTCTTCTTTAATAACTGTTTCAATGTCATCCATGGGAAAATTTGCTAACAGTTCGGCCAGAGCATGTAATTTCTCTGCAGTCCTGGTTTCGTACATGATCTCATACGCCCCCAGACAATTTGACCATATAGCTAATCGACTTGAATCATCAGCACGTTCCAGGATTTTCTCCAGCGGATATTCAGAGTAGAGCACGATCTGTCTCCCTTGGAAATAAGGCTTGAGGAGACGAGATGCGTGTAGTAGTGCGAGTGCTATCTTTTCAATTTTGGTGTACCGTGTTTCCGCCCTCGTCAGAGATTTACTGATGAAGTAAACAGGTTTTTCATATGGATCAGTGAAAAAGCGGGGGTATAACAACCACACCCAATATTTCGTTCGGCAATCTGAATAGACAAACTCCAATATACTTTCAAGAGAATCAACTAGATAGTCAGACTCAATCTATAAAAAGTATATCAGAGAGTTTTATATCTCTGTTTCACAATGTAATCAACAAATCAAACATATAGAAATCCACGAGCCTGATTATTATGTGAAACAACTTGAAAGGTACCAAAGACCAATGTTCAAGTGTCAATTAATATAATCAACAACCAAAGGTTGGATTCACAATTGATTGAACTTACGCACAATCTGTGATATTTCTATTATATAACAAAATATAATGCGGAAAAGAAATAACACAGACACCAGAAGTTTTGTTAACGAGGAAACCACAAATGCAGAAAACCCCCGGGACCTAGTCCAGCTTTGGAAACCACACTTTATTAAGCCGCTACAGACACTAGCCTACTACCAATGAACTTCGGACTAGACTGTATTTGAACCCTAATCAATCTCACACTGATTCAAGATACATTTACGCTCCTTACGTCTATGATCCCAGCAGGATACTACGAACTTGATTCCCTTAGATGATCTCACCCACAACCAAGAGTTGCTACGACCCAAAATCGAAGATTTGATAAGCAAATCTGTCTCACACAGAAAAGTATATTGGAATAGATAAATCTGTCTCCCACAGAAATACCTACGAGTTTTGTTCAATCTTTTGATAAATCAAGGTGCACAGGAACCAATTGATAAACCGGACTTATATTTCTGAAGAACAGCCTAGTATTATCAATCACCTCACAATAATCTTAATCGTATGGTAACGAAACAAGATATTGTGGAATCACAAATGATGAGATGAAGATGTTTGTGACTACTTTTTATCTTACCTATCGAAGATTAAATCTCGAGCCAATCTTAGAGAAGATAGTACTCAAACACGATAGAAACACCAAGATCAGATCACGCAACTACAGAGAAAATAGTTGGGTCTTGCTTCACAATCCCAATGAAGTTTTTAAGTCATTAACCTACAAGGTTTCGTGAAAAACCTAAGGTTAAAGGAGAATCGACTCTAGCTTATACAACTAGTATCACACAGGAGGTGTGGGGATTAAGTATCCCAGTTGCTAGAGTTCTCCTTTATATAGTTTTCAAATCAGGGTTTGCAATCTTAGTTACCTTGGTAACAAAGCATTCAATATTCACCGTTAGATGAAAACCTGATTAGATTCAAGCTAATATCTTTCAACCGCTAGATCGAACTTAGCTTGTTATACACAAATGAAATGTACCCTAATTTAGGTTTAGTAACCGTACCTAAACGTGTACACCATGTTGGCTCAACCGTAGTTAACCGAGGTTATCTATATGAACACTCTCATATCAACCTTATTCATCTTAACCATAACTAGTTCAAATGACTCAAATGAAACTAGTTAAAGAGTTGTTCAATTGCTATATTCTCATAGAAGTATACAAGAACACAATTGAAGCAAAATCGGTTTGATTCACTCGAATCAATTCATGAACATTATAGCCATGGTTTGCAAAGAATGCATTCCTTAATATATAAATGTATTAGTTCATGAGCCAATCGGTTTTAGAATTTTAACCACTCAAGTATGCAAACGGGTACGCATACTTGGTACACTTCCGAAACCCAGCAGAAATTCCCGGACCTATACCTTATGCAAGTATGCGTACCGGTATGTGTACTGGGTACACGGAATTTCACAACTAGCTACAAGTACGCATACGGGTATGCATACTTTAGTTCCAGTCATGGATCACATACATGCAAGAATGCACACTATGTTTATAATCCAATGATGGTTAAGTATTCTAAACTCTTATTTCAATCATTGAAACTTTCTTAGAGGATGACAATAGCCGTTTTCACACACTATTAGCATCAAAGCAATTTTCAAGTTATTGAAATAATCATAACGAAACATTCCAAGTCTACACCAAATGATTGTATCACACAAACCATGTAAGATGTTACTCGGCGATTTTTACATGATCATCTTTTGACTTACGTCAAGAATATAAGATGAACTTGGTTGAAGCGGAAGCTTACCAACACATATTCCGAGAAATATGTAAGCGAGTTAAACTCAACTCGAAATCTCAAATATGTATAATAGACAACTATATAGTAATACGACTTTTGTCTCAATATAGGAGATAGAGTAGAAATAGACTTTCCAAGTGATAGATGAGTTTTAGTCTCCACATACCTTTTATTGATGAAGTTCCACAAGCTCTCCTTAGTAGTTATTCGTATTCAATTGATGAACGCCGTGAAGTCTAATGCTCAACTATACAATCTATCATAGTTCGAGACATGATAGACGCATTATTGTGTCTAATATGTCTCAATTGTATATATTGTTAGTATTCGATTTTGTATTTATTTTGTTATTTCATGTCTTTATAGGTATTTTTAGAGAAATAAGCTCTTGCGACGAAATTGGCTCGTAAAGTGGTGTTTTACACCCCAGGATAGAGTACTAAAGGCACCCCAGAAATGCACCGGAAGCACCTCAGAAATACACCGGAGGAACCCCGAAAAAGTGTTGAAAACACCCCCAGAAAAAGTGTTAAAGGCACCCACCAAAATTACTAAAAGCACCCTAAAAAATGGATAAGGGCGCCCCCAAGGCAGCCGAGCTGCTAAAGGTACCCGCGTTTTGGATTCAGGGCACTACACCCTTCTTCATCGTTTGAAAAAAAAAAATGGCGGGAAATTTTTCATTTTTCTGCAGAATTTTCTGGTTGATTTTTGGAGTAGTTTCAGTGAGATTCAATTACTGATTTTGATTGGGAAAGACGTGATATGCCCAAACAATGGTGGTATGCGTGTTTTAATGCATTCAGTTGGGCTAAATTTTCGTTGGGAAGGAAATATGCAACCTCGGAGTTTATCGTGCTTGAACGTGTTTTGATTGAGTTGTGATGGAGTTTGGTTGCTGCAGAAGTGTGGAGGAGTCAAACAAGGAAGTTCTGGAGCGTGTATACGTCGAAAAGATGAGTAAGAACATAAAACATAAAAGAAAATATTCATGAGTTAATGGTTGGATATCGAGAAGATTTTTGAGTTATTACGAATTTATTCTTGATCCTGTGACTATATAAAGGCTTTAGGAGACTCATAGAAGGGGGAGAGAGTCGAGGGAGAGAATAGGGAGACGTTTAGAGCATAAAAAAATCGAGAGAAAAAAGTTACAGGAAAAACAATTTTTCTGCTGGTGAAGAAGGTACGAAGAACATAAGACCCTTGAAGACCGTCGTTTTTCAACAGTGCTTGTGACCGTATTCCTCTATCGTTTTCTGTAACAATTAGTTTTGTAACAAGATATTACGATAAGTAGACTAGAAATCAAGACTTATAGTTTTGATCACTAATATTGACAAACAAGCTTGAGATAGCAACGCTTGCGAGTTCGACCGAGCAGTGCTCTAACAATCAGTAAAAAATAACATTGCACTTACAACACATTCTGTTGCTGCTAGATAATCTCCGACGGGTTGTCCAGTTTTTGGACTCATCAATACTGAGGGAGTCAATAAATACTGCTTGATTTCGTTGAAAGCTTCCTCGCACTCTTATGTCCACCCAAAGTTCACTGCTTTCTTCAGGACATCAAAGAAAGGTTTGAAGCGATCCGATGATCGTGAGATGAAACGGTTCAAATCTGCCAACCGCCCTGCTAGTTTCTGAACCTGCTTTTTCGTCTTTGGAGATGACATATCTCTGATAACTCTGATTTGTTCCGGATTCGCCTAGATTCCTCTGTGGGTCATCAAGTATCCAAGGAACTTGCCTGAAGATAGCCCGAACGAACATTTTGCTGGATTGAGCTTCATCCGATATTGCCCCAAAATATCGAATGTCTTATGCATTTCAAGCAAGTGAGACTCCTTTTGCTCAGATTTTACTACCATATCGTCGATATATGCCTCCATTGTCTTCCTAATCATTTCTTTGAACAAATCGTCTACCAAATGTTGGTAGGTTGCTCATGCGTTCTTTAGCCCGAACGACATCACAGTATAGCAGTAAACTCCCTTGTCAGTCACAAAAGCAATATGCTCCTAATCCTCTTCGAATAAAGGTATCTGGTTATACCCTGAAAAACCGTCCATGAATGACAGTCTCCTGTATCCCGATGTTGGATCCACCAAAGCTCTTATCTGCGGAAGCGAGTACGGATCACTCGGGCACGCCTTATTCAAATCAGTAAAATCGATACAGACACGAATTTTACCAGTTTTCTTCGGAACAGGCACGACATTAGACAGCCAGCTAGGATATTGTACTGGTCAAATAAAGCCTACCTCCAACATCTTCTCGACTTCTGCAGCAACTCCATCTTTTTTGCTTTGCGCCATATTCCTAACTTTTTGATGAACTGGATGGAATTTCTCATTGATGTTTAGCTTGTGACAGGCTACGCTGGGGTCTATTCCAGGCATTTCAGCGAAACTCCACGCGAAAACGTTAACGTTTCCCCTTTACATCGTAACCAAACCATCAAGTTCGTGCGCGGGTAGATCTACCCCTACGAATGTGGTTTTGTGTTTCTCGTTCCCAATCTGGACCTCGATCAGCTTCTAGACTGTTTGAGGTTCAGCTGCATCCTCTCTCACATATGATTCTGGAGGGAGAGGATTCTGTAATTTCTATTTTTGTTCGACTCGCATGATATGGTTCCCGCTAACTTATGATTTCCGGTACTCATCCATGGCATTCTCATGACACTTGTGGGATGCCATCTGGTCGCTTCTCACCTTGACGACTCCCTCAGGTGTAATAAACTTCAGGCATTGATGATACGAGGATGTTACTGCACCGATCGCATGCATCCAATCTCGTCCTACAATCGCATTATAGGGAGCTCGACAATCCAGCAACAACAAATTTCCCAGAACAGACTTGTTTGCTACTGTTATAGGCATCTTTACTTTCCCGGTCGCCTTTGTAACTTCGCCACTGAAGCCGATAATTGATAGTTCTTCTTGTAGAACCTTTAAGTTATTTTGGATATTACCAAAAGTATTCCTGTTCCATAAAGACAGTAATCTTCTTGCTTCATTTAATCGTTGTTCTAACACATAAGCATTAGACCCATTGACTTGCTTCTTCCAGGCATTGGCAATCTGCTCCTTACAAGAACTGTCTCTTAACCAACACTAAAAAAAACTTCTAGTTTCTTGAATTAGCAACATCATTAGGAGTCAAATCAAGAAAAATAGGGCAGTGGTCTGATCCAAAAAAAGGTAAGTATCTAAGCTTAGAGTCTGGAAACATAATAAGCCAATCAACATTCATTAAGGCTCTATCCAACCTAGACCTAATAGATCCAGTGTCATGTTTATTGCTAGTCCAAGTAAATGGGTTGCCATGATAACCTAAATCACTAAGACCAGCATCATGTATAATTTGGGCAATATTAGAAGAGTAAGAACTAGAAGACACAGAGTTATGAGCTTTTTCTTCATTGCACAAGGTTATATTCAAATCCCCTATAAGAATCCAAGGGGCATTGATATCATAGTGATCACAAACATCTCTGATAAAATTCCATTGAGCTGACTTTTCTTGTGGATATGGAGAACTATATACGCAAGAAAGAAGCCATTGTGGCTTGGCAGGATCGCTACGGATTAAACAATATATCATGTTTATATCACTAAAAATTATGTCTAAATCAAAACCATCTTTCCAGAGACAGATACCTCTAGACCTTCCTAAGGATGGAACATAGAAAGAATATGGAAAACATAAAGGTCTGACATAATTTAGGATCTTATCCGAATTTATTTTTGTTTCTTGCAAGAAGATAATATCAGGGTTAAGCCTTTTGTTGATGTCAACAAGATAATTCCTAGATTCTTTAGCGGCATATCTATTACAGTTCTAAGCAATAATTTTCATTATTTGAGCTTGACTCGAGAGATTCCTATGTGCAAAACTATTATGATGAAAATTAATATGATGGTAATGATTTGTATAAATTTTATAATATTTAATGCAAGCAATTATAAAAATATTGTGATAAATTAAATAGAAGCGGCTGAATTTTACCTGCGCAGTGCCTTCATGACCATTTGTGGGTTCAGATTGCCTAGTTTCTGAGTCATTATTAACCATTCCTCCAGATGTATTCATATCAGTAGATGTATCAGTGGTAACAGTATTTGGGGGTAAGACATGGATGTTATGGGGGTTCATTGAGGGTTCTTGATTGAGAACAGAGTTCCTCATTCTTTTTGATTGTCTAAGCTCCTCAGCTGCTTCATCTTCAATCATCTCCTCTGCCATAGAATTAGACATGCTTCTTTCGTCATCAGCTCTTTCAAATACGTCAGCTTCATTACGTAAAATTTCTTCATATTCAGCTGAGGTAAGGCTATCAAGATATAGAAGCCAGGAAGTGTTCATGCATGAGCTATCTTGATGATCTATGACAACACATTTGTCGCAAATATTTTTTGGTTGCAGATCCCAGTGATATCTAATCCATTCCTCTCCACCATCAGTAGTCTTCCACCAACCTCCACGATGTAGCGGTTTTTTAAGATCTATTTCTATCATAGCCTTCACAGAATTACCATATCTTGGTCGAAAGTTTTCAGGAATGGTAGAGATCTTCTTACCCATAAAGTCGATTGCTTCATCTATAACTATCTGGTTGAGATGTTCCAGCTTGAGATATTTGAATTGCACAGTAAAGATTTAATGTGTGAACACGTAATCCTTCGCAGAAGTTCCAGCAACAAACTTTTTAATAGCGAAATGAACCTCTCCAACAATCCAAGGTCCATTTTGAATGACCTCATTCTGCTCCTCTTCATTATTCAGCCTAACCAGCATGAGATTGTGACCCATGACTCTGATTTCTTTATTTTTGTATCTTCTCCAGAGGGAGTTAATACTCTCCTTAATGGTTCTCATATCAATTTTGTCTTTGTGCACTAGTTTTCCCAGAATAGCATGCGACCACTCCTCAGCAGCTGCATCAACTTGTGTTGTTCCTACAGCTCTTCGCCTCTCAGATGGCTCCTTCAGAGCTTCATTTATCAATTGTCTTGATAGCAGGTTGATTCGATTCTCACGATTGTTTGAACTTGAATCCATTTTAGGGTTTACCAAGCTTCCTCTATTGGTACTTCTAAGATAAATAGTATTTTCCTTGATATTGTTTATTCCCAATGTATGAGTATATATACAGCTCCATAGGATATCTAATCTTTCATTGGAATTCCTAGTATAGTGGAAAATATATTTGAGAGTTGACGAGAAAAGATAAGAGGGAAAGTCTTTGCAGGTTATTTTGTTAAGATAATAATCTGCAGTTATGGCTTGACTAGACTTTCCTATAAAAACAATATTATTTCTCATATATTTCCTGGCATTACCTTGTAACATTGATGAGAAAATAAGGCCATAATTTACGTAACAGAAGTAACTATAGAGTGAAATCCGGATATTAGACTGCGTGTGTTTAGGAGGGAATTGTATTTTTTAAATTTCTATGGAACGATATTGACTGAGTTGGTATTCTGGATGTTCATGGTGAATACAGGTTTTGAATCTACTTGTTATTGAAGGGACATGAGATGTCAATGATCTACTGGTTCTTGGGGGGACATAAGATGTCGCTGATCTACTGATATGAATCATCACAATGAGGATGATTGGCACCACTGCTTTCCACATAACTGCATTTGATTCAAAAACATTCATTTCTGAAACTCCACCACTAGATACCCACAAATGATTATGATGAAGGAGACTGCACAGGAAAAAAAGAGGTTACCTCTTCATAGATACTAAAATGAAAATAACAATAAGCAATAAAAAACTTAGATAGAGAGAAAAAATTGTTAACCAATGGATGATTCCACATTATCCAGAGGTTAATTATGAAGATATGAAAAGCAAGAGGTTCATAGGATGATTCCACAATATCCAATGAGAAAACAAGTTAAATATGCATCAAAATGAATCCTATGAAACAAGAAAAAGAGAAAAAAAGAATTATATCATGAGAAAAAAGAATAAAATTAAATAAGAAGAACCGATTTTTCCAACTGAGTCTACTCAAAAATCTCCCGATCCTCAAAGCTCATATAGACATCTTATTGCTAGTCATATAGATCGGTAATCTATCATTTGATGATTTTTTTCAGGATCCGAATCTGATAGGTTGTAAACTTAGATCTGATTATCTTGATAATCTATATCTTGGTTAATCTAAAACTGAACATAGGGGTTTATATTATTTAAACGGGAGAGCCTTTGTTTAATTCGACACAAATCTCTAATTTACTTCTTGAGATTGATAGAGCGATTTTCGAATACAGATTAGTTATTTACTATTTCGGAAGATGATCCAAAGGAGTTGAGTGCTTGTAGTCTTCACAAGCAGGTGAAGCAACTTAAGATAGTGCACTCTATCTTAGAAATCACGTGCATTGGTTGTAGGCGCAGGGATACTGAAGAAATTAGGTAACTAGGGTTAGTTTACTTGGTCTCAACTATACGAAGTTGGAAGTAGTCTTTGTATAGTGGCTTAATTCTGAGAGTATTCAGAACTGGACTAGGTCCCAGGGTTTTTCTGCATTTGTGGTTTCCTCGTTAACAAAATCTTGTTTTGTATTATTTACTTTATTTACGCATTATTTAGCTTTTCTTTATACTTAAAGTATAAATATACTTGTACGTTGATTAATACACTTGGGTTGATCTTTATAGTTAGGTTCGGTCTCGATACCTATTTTATATACCAAGTGTATACCTTGTAGTTTGTATCTTCTTTACAGTCTTTGCCTATATTGGATCATGCAAGGTATCCGTCATTTAAGTCGATATCGAAAAGATTATGGTGTACTTGGTACCCTTGTCATTTCATAAGGATCCTCTTCTTTAGATATGGCGTTCGGAAATGGATGTTACCAAATTCAACAAAAAAAATTCAATTCAAATTGCATTATTAATAAAGTGTAAAGGGACCTTTTATTTCCAAGGCCTCGGTGCTAGTAAGGAGCAATGGTGAGATTTAAGCATTGTGCATATCAGTCCTTTATTTTCAGTGACAGAATCAGAATTTTGAACTTGTGTATGCCACAGGTGGTGACGTAATCCGTAATAGTGAAAGGTAACAGGATTGTGGATGATTTTTATAAGTTCTTATATGATTGATAACTTAATCGACATCTTCTTTCGGGTTTAAAGCTCTGCCAAAAATACAACCAAAGAATGACAGCCAAAAAATTTGAGCAAAAAGGAAACTCTATGCAGTAACTAGCTAAATCTGGAATACGACTCAACTGGTCGTTCAAGCCTTAAAATAAATTCAGGACAAGAATCAAGCCTATCACATTGACCACCGCTAAGGATTTCACCCTTTTACGCTAAGGTATTTGCACAAGAATCGATTTCTATAAACCCATGTCTAAACTGTGACGGTGTAACCACTGCCTCTATTGAACTAAGTATGAGATTCGTGTTATACATAATGGTAGGATCTTGAACAATATGATAATCACTAATATGCATAGTTATGACTGGGATATACTTGATGAATCCATTGATGCGAAAAAAAAAAAAGCAATCCTCTTAGAACGATGTACTTAGCAATGAAACTCTTGGTTTTTCCTTCTTGACCTTTTGTGTAATGAATAGGAAAATTCTCGAACACAATATTGATGGCTGTTGTGTTCCTTTTATAGGTAGAAGGAGGACCAAGTTCCTAGGGTTTAGTCTTAACATTAAATCTTGACCGTCCATCAAGAAAGAGATAATAATAAATAATCCCCATAAAGGAAACCATTTTTTATAAGTATATAACAATAATATAGATTTATAATAATTATTACATAGGCCAACAGAATATTTCATAATAATATAGAAATATTCTTACATTCTCACACTGGTCCATGTGATAATCTATTTAACGGTTAACCGTTGAAAAAGTATAAGTGTGCATAACTGCTAAGAATTTTATGAAAATAATAAAGGACCGCTTTAAGACAGCGGATAAATCACTAGTTGAGAAGTTGATGGCTGAATTAACCACCATAAGGTATAACTGTGCACGGTTAATGCACCAGCATGTGATTGAAATGCGAAACACTGCTGCTAAGCATATTAAAATGAAAATGACTGTGACGATGATTTTCTTTTCCAATTCATTCTCAATTCGCTTCCACCTCAGTATACCCCTTTTCAAGTGCATAACAGTGCACGGTCAATGATAGACGCATTTATGTGTCTATTTTCATCTCTTTTATGTATAGTG
>JAJJMB010003724.1:852481-884084 GCA_023531105.1 Papaver atlanticum | reverse complement strand
TCTAACAAATTACTTTTCTAGGTTTATAAGGAACATAGAGATGTTCTCACAGTTTACATCTTCTGAGATGAATTCTCTTCTACTTCTACTAATCAGAAGAATTCAGGGACCCAAAAGTAAATAACCCTAATTCTTAATTGAAACTTCTCAAATAACAAAAAAAATAAACGAAATCACTGAATAGCCATTGCTAAAAGAGAAACAAATCCCTCATATTCAATCAACCTGCAAAAAAAAAAGAAAAATCAACCCTGCAAAAACAAAACAAAAGATTACGGATCATTGAAACAATTGGCAGTTCTTTATCACAAACAATTGGCAGTTCTTTATCACAGAATAAACTCCTTACAATTTTCAACTTGAATAAAGAATTAGAAGCAAGAAAATAAAATTCACCAGTTCAGATTTCAAATGGGAGAAGCAGGGTCCTTCGACTGGGTACACTTCCATTATAACCTGCATAAAAAATGCCAACAACATATCATACTAATAACAACATCCATAAACGAAATGGAAAATAAATAAATTAGAAAAGACACATCAAAAGAATGAAGCTTGGATTTTTCTCAAGCATTTTTTATACATGAAGAAAATATTATTTTTTGAATTTATGTCTTATATTTACTAAGAAAAATTGTAGAGATTTTTCCTTCCTTAATCTCTATTTGCGTATTAAAATGTTTGGAAGTAAATTTTATATTTTATCAAAAAAAACTCTAAATATAGAATTTTTTTAATCTATCGATTTATTTCAGGCAAGATATCTAAAATACTGTTATTTTTGGTTCATTAAATTAAAAGTATAGTATTCACGGAAAGCTTTTTGTTTATCAATATTTATTAATTTTATTTAATTTTGGAGACATTTTTATACAAAAAATATTGAGAATCTAGTCTAAGAATAGAAATTATTTTGTGTTTGTTATTTTTCTTTTGGAATGTAAAATACTCCGTATTATCAATAAAAATTGCATTGAAACAAAATCGATTTATTTTGCTGTTCTCATCACGATTTTCCGTTTTTTTCCCTTCTTCTTAAGGTTGATGTTTTAGAGTTTCGCTTCGTTTTTTCTTTTTCTTTTAATAATTTTTTGTTTTAACTATTTGACAGGATTAGTCAATTTTTCTATGGGGAAGAAGTACACTTCGATCATCAACAGGTATTGATCACTTAATTTTTATGTATATTTATTTTCGTCTCAATTATAATTGTAAAATCTTAATTAGAATTAGTTTAATTATTAGCAATTTGGAATTATAATTATAATTAGTTTAATTTTTTAAGAAGTGTAACTGGACATTGGACATTATTTTCTTAATTTTATAGTTGATTTATTTTTGTGATGACAATCATGATGCATAATTTATCTATATTAGTTTGATCGTGATGAATGTCATAAACGTGATTTTATTTTAATTATTTATTTGTGTCTTTAATGATAGCATCTAATTTTGATTTTTAATTATTTTTGAAAAATTATTCGATAATTTATAAGATTTAGTTGTTTTAGGAAATATTTTTCTTATATTGTGGGCCAAAAGATATTTTTTTGGATTTTATTATCCAAAATTTTATAAAATTACTAAAAATATTAAATGGTGGGGTCAGAATCAACCAGAAGCTCCAGTTAACCACAACGCTCGAAAAAACTCTGTTTTTATATAGAGAATGGTAGGTTCTTAAACAACATGATAATCACTAGTACGCATAGTTACATTAGAGATATACCTGATGAAGCCACTAAGAAAACAAGTAATCCTCTCAGGATGATATAATATGCGTTTCTCTTTCTTGACCTTTTTTTTTTTTTTTGTGTGTGTAATGGAATAGTGCAATTTTCGAACACAATAATGATGACTATTGTGTTCCTCTTTATAGGGAGAAGGAGTACAAGTTCCTAGGGTTTAGTTTTAGCATTAAATCTCGACCTTCCATCAAGGAAAAGATAATACTCCCTCCGTTTTTGGAAAAGAGATACTTTCACTTTTTAATTTTAGCCTAAAATTGAAAAAGTGAAAGTATTTCTTTTCCAAAAACAAAGGGAGTAGGAAATAAGCCAGTAAGAGAAACCATTTTATTACCTGGGCCAGGAGAATGTTTCATATTCCAGTGCCTTTATCACGGCAATCACCACAGCCAAGTAGTTTGGTGTGATTCCCAGATCACCATATTCGGCAACCAAAACACCACCAACTGAATATCTTCCAATGAACCCATTACCTGCCATCCCAGGATTTTGTTGGGGATAATAGTTTGTTGCATGACTACTCGATATAAGCATGAGAGCAACCCCACTTGTTGCCAACTGGTTTTGAATTGGATGAATAAGTGCTAATAGATTTCTTTCCCCTCATCACAGTCATAGAGGAAAATACCTTTTTGATTACCAGCCCGAATCCCCCCTCTAGGACATCCACCATGAAGCTCAGGAGCTTGCCAGTGGGATGCACATTGATCAGTTTGAAATAAAGCTTGAACTTTCATCTTCAAATTAAGGTTATTGAAATGTTTGACTCAAAAGAATCCGCAATTGGTAGATCAAATAACCAACAATCATTCCCAAAATTTATTTAAGTAGGTTCCCAAAATTTGTTAGCGAAACATATCAAGAAACTCTTTCCCTGTTACACGATTTAGTATATAACAAAGGTATTCCCAACTGTATTATTCTTTCTCCATCATAAGTCCTTAGCTTCCTTCATGCTGTTCTACACATGATTTTAGTGGAGTCAATCTCTTGAAGTCGTTCCCACATCGTACATGGTAGTATATAAGATATGGATTATGGAAGCATCTAAAATGTAACCGGTTCTGAAAAATGAAAAACTCGTACATAAAGCGGTACAAATACATCTTTTCATGTGATGTAATACAAATATATCCGGGTGTTGAAAACTGGTGTTACATAATTTGTTCGATAAACGTGTAGTTTACGTATTTTTACAGAGGGATCCAGAGTGGTGACTCGAAGCTGGATTATTTACGACAGGTTAGCAAGGTGTAGACCTGCATAAAAGTTTTTGTTGCTGCTGGCTTTGGCATTGTATATGGCATGATTTAGATTTGTTTCTTAACTCCTGAAATGCTCTCATTGTTTCTGCATCGAAACCTCCTGCGAACTGTTTGTAACAATTCCAAAACACATTTAAAAAATAAGCTAAACATTTAAATAAAGAGAACTAGTTTGATCAATTTAGTAAAGATTGATAGGATTTATATAGTATACCTGATGCACTCGGAAGGCGAATCTTACACCTTGGAGCATCAATTCTTCTAACTCAGGAGCGCCACCCGCGGCCTCCAGTTCTGTTGAAACCCTGTTCATGAACTTCATGGCTAGCTTGACTGATGCAAGTTTGATCTGAAATGATGTGAAATGAATTTAAGTTTCAATTAATCAAAAAGGGGTCTCTTGTTTTACAGAATTTTTAATATTGTACCAACCAAGGTCTCAAGTCATGGAGATATGCAGATTAAGATAGTATACAGAACTAGTAGTTTCAATTTATAGGCATTAAGAATTTATGACAAGATTAACTCCATTGCCTACTAATTCTAAATTTAGACCAGACAATGGAACACTACATTATCAATGTTTCTTGATCTGTACAAGGAAAAAAGCTTCTAAAGAAACTGCTTATTTTAAACTCAAGGTAGATCTCACTTTGCCTAGTAAAATCCCCTACGTTGCTTATTTATGAAACATCATTAAAGCTGTATAGGGAAGACAACAAACGGTTCTTTTTAGAGAGAATCTGATTCTTTACCAAATAAAAACACCAAAATCATCAAAAGTAAAAGAAACCAACATCCAAAAATACATTTACTTGTTTCTAAACCCTAATATCACATGCCAGCGTGCACCACCCGTGCATTTAGATAAATTGAAGTAAACTCTTTCTACACTAGTTCTTTTGTCATTGTTCAAGAGCTTTCACTAATTTATCCTTATTTTCCCCTAGCACTGTCAACAATATATTTCGGTTTGATATCTTCTACATGGACCACACTTTTATCAAAAAAGTGATTTTGTTTATTATTTCAAGTGGTTTTGTCTGTATGTACAAGTAGTAGTTGGGATTGTAATAGATGATGAGATTAAGATAATGATCAGCAAAAACCAAATTGATGCAATCGATGCCCTTAATCAAAATTATTAACTATTAAGTGAAAAATTGTAGATAAAAAAATACCTGAGCAACAAATCCTGTTTCAAGCATCCAATCAGTAGGAATGTGAAAACCCTTGTATTTATTAGTTGAAGATTCTCTCATTCTTGATAAATTATAAGCTCCATGTTCTAATCTGCAATAATTAGAAGACCATAATTAATAACACACATTTATCTAATCATGATGAAAATTTTCACAAATTCGAGTTTTGTTATTTACTTTTCAAGTGAAGTTTGCATCTTTTTCAAGGCAGTTCCACAAGGTTGTCTAATATCATCAATGAAATTTGAAGCTTCTAATTCAAGCTTTTTTAAATCACAATAACCAAATGCAGCTTCCCTTAATGCATCTGCTTTTTGCTCAGGCCATTCGAAGTGTTTAAGAACTGCTCTTTCATCCACCTGAAAAACCAAACAGAAATCAGAAAATGTGTTGGGAACTTGATAAATTTTAATGGCCATTCAAGGAATTTTTTATAAGAAAAACTTACCAGGTATGAAAGCTCATCATCAAGCCATTTAACAAAAGCAACTACATCTTCAATGTTAGTGAAAGTAGCATTTTCAACTTCTTTTATCAGAGATCTGATGAAATCACCTTGGGTTTCAACATCTGACTTGATCTGTAATAACAAGCAAAACACCATTAGTATATTACTATCTTCTATTCCAAAATCGACATTAAGCTCTTACACAAATGAGTCAAATGACTATTATGTCTAACCAACTAGACCTCGAGCCACACTAAAATTAAGTTCAGAGTCAGGGTTAGGTGGCTTCAGTTGTTAAAATATTTAGTCTAATCAGTCACAAATGTAAAAGAATGAGTCAGGTTTTCGGTTTAGAATTCAGAAGTCAAACACCAGTTTGCCATAAGAAGCTGACTGGTACTGAGCTATAATTGTTAAAAGCACAGAAGGGTAACTGGGTCATTTACACTTATAAGTGGCAATTTTGTAATAAAACTTCAAAACATCTGAGCGGGAAAAGGGCACACTTACAGCTAGTTGATGAGCAGACCGATTCTCAATTTCTCCGATCATATCACGAGCGTTAGCGGCGGCCGGAATGTCAGACCCAGATATTCCGGATTCTTTCTTTGAATCTCTCCGCATTAAAGAATGATAGAACTCCACAACTTCCGGTACTCTTTTGACCTTAGTGGGACCAATTTTTACCCCTTTAGATGGCAATGGCGGCGGTGGAGGGGGTGCAAGCGTCTTTTTTGCCAGAGGAGGAGGAGGTGGTGGAGGAGGTACATTCGTCTTTTTTGCTGTTGGAGGAGGTGGTGGTGGTACAGTTGTCTTTCTCCCCATTAGAGGTGGTGGCGGAGGCGGCGGAGGAGGCGCAGCTGAAGACATGCTTTCCGAGTTCGTTTCTTCAGTTGAAGAAGAATCAGAACTTGAAGATGATGATGAAGATGAAGTAGGAGATGGTAATGGTGTTGTTGTTGTTGATGATGAAGGTTTTGGAGGAGGTTTAGGAACCCTGGGGATTCGAGATTTAATACTACTAGAAATCACTGACATTTCTTCAGATTGATGATGATTCCTCTCAATTTCCACCTCTACTTTCTTCGGATCTGTAATTTCAATCTGTTTATGTTGATTATTGTCTTGATTCGCAACAATCTCTAAAGGTTTTAATGCTACTCCCCTTTTCAAATTCCTCACTGCTAGATTTGTTTTCGTAGTTACATCCACCAAACCCATAAATCTCTGTGATGTTGATAATACTTCTTCAGTAGAATTAGACCTAGAATGCAGAGCATTATGACCAGATTCAATGCAACTTGATAATTTGTTTGACGACAATGCGGATAATGATGAATCGCTTCGACTGTGTTCTGTAATTGTTTTCTTCTGTTCTTCAATTGTTTTCTTCAGCTCTGAAATCTCAACTTCCATCTCTTTAACAAATTTCTCCTTTTCTTTCCTTTCTTCTTCGATCTTCATCTCTAATCTCTGCAATTCCTTCTTTAATCTCTCATTATCGCATTCTAACTCTTCAATTTTCTTGTTACAAACTTCAATTTCTGAATTTTTCGAAGTAATTTCACTTTCTAAATACGGAACGATCGCAACAGATTGTTTCAAAAGCTTTTGTTCAATGATTTTAGTTTTAAGATGGCATTCTCTTTCTCTTAATTCTTCAACAACTTTAAGTAAATCACTAACATCTGGTGGACGAGGTTGAACTTGAGCTGAAGAACGAGGAAAATAAACCCCAAAAGAACGAGAAAACACAGTCTTCTGTTTTGTAGTTGAACTACCTGGTGATGGCGATGGACATGATTGTGTACGTTTTGGTGTTGTTCTTTCTTCTGGTTTTGATGTTGTTGGAGACGATGATTTCTGAAAACCCATTGCTTGTTTTACCTTATTTCCAGCCATTAATGGCGGAAATTTATGAATATCCCCTAAAACCTCTGTAACTCTTGTTGTTCTGTTTTGTTATAAGCTTTGTTTTTCTCTCTACAATTTTGTTCTGTACAGAAAGTGAAAACACAAAAAACCTATCACTGTCGATCTCTCCACCATGAAAACGAAGTCTCAAACTTGGAAGTTTAACAGTGAAGAAGAGTTGAGAAGTGAGAAGAAGATACAGACGAAGGGTAAATAGTTGGGCACAAATATCTATGAACGGTCTTCTTTTATTGGATCTAAATTTATAAAATGAGGGAACTTGCTATTTTTATTGTACTAAGGGAGAGGGTCGTCCTTAAGTATTGACCGTCTGATCTTTGTTAAGGAACGTTTGAGTTTTAGAAAAAATATTTGACTTCCCTTGAGAAGGAGTAACTTTTAGATATTCCCGTGTGCAGCATTAACACAAGTGCCGCGTATTGGTCACGTTGAAGTTATTACTATCCGTTGTTTTAGCGCATGAATTGCTATTTCCATACCGTGCCAACCACAAAAATTTAGACATGCTATTTTCGGACCCTCCCTGAATAAGGAAAATGACCGCTAATTGGCTGTGACTTGGCTGTTTTACACTTCTATAGGGTTTGCAATTTACATTCTGCAACAACTCAATAGTAGGATCTCGCGTGTATTCTAGGGGTCTGTGATATGCGAGACCCCTAAATTTAGGGACATGACTATGCTATGCAAGTGGGATTTTGGGGGACTTTGGAGTTGGGGATTTGGTGATATCAGACAGGATACGTATGTCATTCTGATAGAGTTTCCAAACACAGTGAACATCTCTGCGTCACATAATGGATGATTCTAAGGCCTATTCCTATGCATATGGCAAACATCATGTTTTGCCATATATGCATCCATTATGGGTATGCCAAACTGCCAAACTCATATGCCAATATGTCAGGAATAACATATAGGCATACACGACAGAGTTTCCAGCGAGCGATAGAGTGTCCATCGCTCGATGGTCAAGTCAGCGCTCGCTGGTCTTCAAATCGCCAGCGCTAGTCAAGTTATCGCTCGGTTCTCTGATCATCGCTTATCATATCTTCATCCAACGGCTACTATTTCCCCCCCCCCCTATAAATACCTAATTTCATTCTCATTTCAACTCACACCAGAATTTCTAAATCTCTCTAGAATTTCTCAATCTTCTTCTTCAAATCTAAAACAATCACACCTTCTCTACAATTATTTATTTCTTGTAATATGGATTCACAATCTCAAAGTCAAGACAAAGGCAAAGCTAGAAAAAACAAAGTCCGTAGTGAAAAGTACAGCATGATAGAGGATGAATGCATTTGTCGTAATTATGTTTATTTTACCCAAGATTGTATCGATGGTGCACAACAACATGGTAACACCATGTGGGATAATATATTTCATAAATATGAAGAACAAACCATGAACATCAATTCTCGTGATGCAAAAGGATTAGCAGAACACTTCACTGTAATCAACAGGGAAGTAGCTGCTTATGTTGCATTGATAATGCAAGCCAAGAGAGTAGGCAGGGAGAGTGGTCAGAACGATGTTGATTTTGAAAGACAGGTTCGTACAGATTGGCAGCAAAACATGGTAAACAGTTCGCTTTCGAAAGTTTTTATCATATTTTGAAGGTGTTGAACAAATATAATCCAGATTTCTTATTAACTAATCAACAAGTACCTGAAAGGTCACCATATAATTCTTCTCCCTCAACACCAAATTCTTCACCATTTTCACCAGATCCATCAAATTCTTCACCAGATACTGCAAAAAACCCAAAAGGTAACTTAGTTTTTAATAATTATGATGATGGTAAGAGAAAACTGCCAGGGAGGAACAATGTAAGACTAGCTAGAAAATTAGCTCAACAAGGATGGAGTTCCGGTGGTTTTAACATGGCGGAGTTTATGGAACATCAAAAGACCGTCGAGAAGCAAAGAGCAGTTGATAGGAAATTTCAAAACAGGGAGAGTAAAAAAAGTCGTCTTTTTCAAGAAAAATTTGGGTTTGACTATGATAAGCATAACATTCTTCAAGCTAACACTTCAATTATGAACGCCCAGCAAAAACATGTGTGGAAAATTGAATTTGACATAATTCAAACACAGATTGAACAACAAGCTGGATTTACTAACCACGATGATGATGATGGAACTGATGATGAGTTTGATGTAGTAGTTCCTCTAAATGATTGATGTATTAAATTAAGTTTTAATTTAAAGTATTGCATTTTAATTTGATGTGTTGTTGTTGCATTCTACTTAATATTAGTTTGAAATGAAAAGTTGATTAATTTGAAATATTGTTGCTCATTAACTTTAAATAAGTTTATTGCTCGTTAACTTAAATTAAAATACATAACTTAAATTAAAATAAATAACTTAAATAAAAATACATAAGTTAAATTAATTTACGTAACTCATTGTCTTCCATGCTCTGCCCAAAGATTCAATCTCAGATCTTCTCTTAAACTGTCATACAAATTTCGGTTCTGAATGTAATTAGTCATTTGAGAATAATTCCTTGCAGGGACGCCTCTTTGTGGTTGAATCTCCGGCCTCAAATCTTCATCTTCATTGTTAGTCCACTCCGGATTACGACGGGTTTCCTGAATTACCATGTTATGAAGAATTATGCAAGTGAGCATAGTCTTGTGCATTTCACGAGGACTAAACCCACGATATGGGCCACAAATGATAGCGAACTTCCTCTTCAAAATTCCAAAAGCGCGTTCCACATCTTTCCTCTCTCCCATTTGGGCATCGTTAAAATGCCGGTATGAACGGCCTAATACACCGGCACGAGGCTGACGGTAGCATTGAACCAAGGTGGACCATTTTGGGTAGATACCATCCGCAAGATAATAGCCATGAGTGTACTGGTGGCCGTTAATCATGAAACGGACTTGGGGACTAATTCCATGCTTCAAATCTTCAAACAGAGGCGACTTATGCAAAACATTGATATCATTTTGTGAACCCGGAAGACCAAAAAAAACGTGTTATATCCAACAATCGTAAGAAGCAACAGCTTCAAGGATAACTGTTGGTTTTGGATAATGACCTTTATATTGACCGGCCCAATAAACAGGGCATCCTTGCCATACCCAATGCATACAATCGAGACTACCTAGCATTCCTGGGAATGCCCTTTCCCCATTCTCCCTCAATATTTGTCTAACATCATCCTCGGTTGGTTTTCGTAAATATGTTGGACCAAAATGATTAATCATTACTTCACAAAACAATGAAAGGTAAGTGAATGAAGTTGTTTTTACCCATACGAAGGTACTCATCGTTCGCATCCGCTGGAGTACCATAACCTATAATCCTTAAAGCCGAAGTAACTTTTTGTTCAGGACTATGACCTCTAATATTGAGTGCATCAAACTGATAATTAAATTGAGGTTCTACTCTACAAATCTCTTCAATAATATTTATCACCAGATGACGAGGCATACGGAATCAACCTTGAAATTTTTGATCAAAGTACACACAATTGGGAAGAAAATAATCGTGCATCAACTTCTGATGGTAAAATTCCCTCCCTCGATACGTATACCTTCTTGAGAATACTTCTTGTGGCTCTGGAACTCTAGGTATTTGGCCCGTATGTACTAGCATCAAAATTTCAATGAGTTTATTATCTTCAGCTTCCTCATCGTCAAGTTCTTGCAACCTCCTTCGATGTATTTCTTGTTGTAATCTAAACTAATTCATAATAATATTCCTCTCTTCATTGGATCTCGCCATTGATGATTATGAAATTTAAAATGAGAATAGAGATAGAGAAATTGGTGAAATATAGGTTGAAGTAGGTGTGAGTACCTTGGAGAAATACGAGGGCGTATATATAGGAACCAGTAGGGGGAAATAGCCGTTGCAAAATATCCAATGGTCGATATAATTAATATCGCCAGCGATACTATTTATATAGCTCGACTTAATGTATATCGCCAGCATTATTCATAATATCGTTCGCTAGAATGTCTATCACTTATTGGTTTTTCCATAGTGGCACAATTGGTTTGCCATGCCACCTGGTATGCCAAACAGTGTTTTTTTGGCATCTGCATAGGAATAGGCCTAACAGCATTGTAGCTCAACTAGTTCAGCCATCATTTATGCCGAAATGTAGTCATCGACACTAAATGTGGTGTTGCCTGTTGGGATTATCAAGATCACATTAAATTTAATGTGCATGCACGATAGAGAGTAACAAGCCTATTGGGATTATCGAGATCACATTAAATTTAATATGCATGCACGATAGAGAGTAACAAACAGAGAAGAATCTAAGCAAGAAAGTATTTACATCATCAGTCCTAAATGCTTAAAGAAGAAAAAATTAATGAAAAAAATAATCATAAACCAGTCCTGAAAGCATTAAAAATTTGATCTACACGAAGACGTATATATTTCTCTTGGTTTCTGTTGGTATAAAAAATGTGATTCCGATTTATCCAAACTAGTTTGAGTCATTTATTTGAAGTAAAACTTATTTTTGTTACCGGCTAATGTGTTGTTGATTAATTAATGTTAATCAAATGTTCAGTTGTGAAATTTGATTGTTGTTAATGAATATTCAAAATATGATAAGTTAGAGAAAACTAGATCTTTTTTAAGAACATCGGATAAAAGTAGGTAGATACGATGGCACACGTATGTTGATTCTAGTTTGATGTTCTTCATTCACGAAAAACACGAAGAAGCATAACCGATTTTAAAAAATCACACTCTAAAATCAGTCAATGTTGACATTCGTATCAACCGATTGTATCTTTTAAAAACAAACAGAAAATGACAATTTGCTATTACCTAGTATCTATCGATATGGACCTCCACATCGACCGACTATGTGCTGAAGTTGAAAAATCAAACACGATCACAATCGTCTATCATGTATCTATATATTCGTCGATTCTCAATCCATCAATCTTTAGTTTACATCTCCAAATCCATATTCGGGCTAAGAATGAGTATTCTCGGGTCGAGTACATATCATACTCTATTCGAGAATGAGTATCAAGTCACACTTGTATACATCGTTCAAAAACGAATACGATGTCGTACTCATTTTCTTTAGATTGAGTATGAAATCATACTCATACTTTGATAGAGTATGTCATAGGAATGTCAATAATCCGCGAATGTTTATATTCATATCCGATTGTAGCATTAAAAAATCAACAAAAAAATGGTAATTTGTCAGAACTATAAACAACCGATATAACTTCTGACTCGTTAACTCGGTGTTAACTCACAATTATCATCTTCATCAATCCAGCAAAAATCTATACTTTTGATTTATAATCATCTTATTTTCATCTCTAAATCATATTTTAATTATCTTACAAGCTTTTATTTGATCTCTAATGTCCACTTTTTGACCTTTTTTCAGGACCTGATTGGAAGCACGTTGTGGATTGCCTAGAGACTTATAGAGTAGTTTTGCCTATCTGTCTCGACTTTACTATCATACCTTTTGCTTAATTCTCCTTTAGATTCTCTGATACATCTGGTTCTTAGAAGATTTTCTGTGTATATCATTTATTCACTTTCTGCAACTCATCACCTAGGTTTTCTCAACTTATTATTTTACTTGCACGCTTGCGGCAACCAGACAACAAGCCTCCTTAGCTATCTTTGTTTTCTCTATCCTAACCCATCTTCTCAAGTTTCGTCCAAGTGTACAACATTCAGTAGGCTAATCTTCGGCAAGATGAAATTGTTAACCATGCTTCTCTTCCTTTATCATCTTCTTTCATTAAGTTATATTGATTTGAAAAACCTCTATTCTCATATGGAGAACCAAGTTTCGTAGGTCCAACAAGTTATGGAAAGAACATCTCTTTCCGAGAGACTAAGAGCTCTAAAACAACCCATCTTATCAACAGAAGATTTGATACAAGGAGCAACTCAATGGAAATTCAGCTTCTTAGGAAAGGTGTACTCATGCAAAGATTTTACAGTAGCTGAATTAGACAAAGAACTCAAGAAACTCTGGATCAAAAGTAAAGACATATATATCAAAAAAGAAGAGGAAGAAAACTGCTACATGATTAAGTTCTACACTCAAGAGGAATACGATATGGTCTTCAAGCTCAGACCTTGGTTTATAGAGGGCAATCTTCTATTTATGGAACCATGGAACCCTAATGTACCTAAAAGCAGTATTGATTTTACCAAACAGCTTCTATGGTTGCGACTATACAACATGCAACCTGAGTTTGCTAATAGTCTCATAGTTAAAAAGATTGCATCAGCTATGGGAGAAGTGAAAGATTTGGATCCTCCGGATTGTGTTGTTCCAAAAGGAAAAGTTCAAAAGGTTAAGGTACTCATAGATGTAAGGGATCCATTGAGAAGGGGATTCTGGTTAACTAATGCAGTGGGAGAACAAGTGTGGATCAGATTTTTTTATGAGAAGCAGCCTTTTAATCTTTGTGGGTATTGTTACACTATTGATCACAAGGAACAAGAATGTGAAACAATAGCTAACTTCCTACTTCATCAGCAATGGGGTTATCTTTCCTCAAACTTTTTTTTTGATCCTCCTTTTTGGTCTAACCAAGATAACAGAGGAGTTAAAGCAGCTACTATCAGAGGAGTTCAAATTATGGTAGAACAAGAAATTGAACATGCAGTTACGGAGCATGCAGGAGAAGTGGGTAATGAAGGCATGCAAATAGTTAATGAAGATCAACAGATACCAGCATAGAGCCAAATGCAGGAAAATATTGTTAATCAAGGTGGTCCAGGCCTTCTTTCCTCACAGTTAATGAGCTGTGCTAGACAACAAAATCAGTGTTTGAATCACGGAGTCAACTCACAAAATCGCAATGAATCGGATGTGGAATTGGGTTGTAATGAGCAAGGTATGATACAAATTCATTTTAGTCGTGGAAGAGATAAGGATGCTTTTGTTCATAGGCAAGGAAAGAGAGTTAGAATGGAGGAAGGAGGTCATAGTAATTGTCAGGGTATCAATTCTTTGCCATCTCCAGAAATTAACATAGAGCCCTCAAATATCTTAGAGTATATTTCAAATCCCAATTTCAATCCAGATAATGTTGAGGGTAGCAACAATGTTAATGCTGAAGAGAAAATTGATCCGGCTTTGCTCAGGAATTATCTATCCATGGGTGAATTCGATGTCACTTTTGATAATTACAATGTTGAATACTTAGATCCAGATCTTATTCACCCTACTTGTTGCTTCAAAAAGCCTCTAAAAAACCTTATCAAAAACTTTCAGCAACCCACCCAGTCCATTCAAAATTCATCTAGCCAAATTGATCAATCTGATGAAGGAACCCTGATTATTAGTGATGCTCAAACTGATTCACCTAATTCTATTCCATCTTATCATGGGACAGTGTCTGAGCAGAACTACTCTAAGGCGTTCAAAGGAAATTCCTCAACTGCAAACAATCAAGTAATCTGTTTCTCCATCTATTGTTATTCTTCTAGTAGTTTTACTCAATTTGCTGGAATTTCCCAATTTCATAATTTTCATTGCTTAGTTTTTAACTCTCTTGTCAACATGAAAATTCTTAGTTGGAATGTTCAAGGTTTTGCATCCAAAGAAACTAGAGACCATCTAGCAGACATTATATTTCAACACAATCCAGATATAATCTTTCTAGTTGAAACCAAAATAAAAGAGGATAGGGAAAAAACTTTAACAAGACAATATTGTTACCCAAATTCCTTGTTTGTAAGCTCACAGGGTCTGTCAGGTGGTATCATCCTTCTATGGAAAAATGGTTTTCCATGTGATGTAGTTTCTTCACAGGATAACATGGTACATTTATTAATAAAGTCTAATCCTTGTAAAGAAGAATGGCTTCTTTCATGCATTTATGGTTCAACTCACAATGATTTGAAGAAAATCCGATGGAATTTCATCAATGAGCTGAGTCAAAATGTGTTTCAGTCTTGGGTGGTATTAGGTGATCTTAATATTCATATAGATGCTATGGGTCAATCATCATATAATTCTTCTATTAATAATTGGGTTTCTTCCACTATAGATGTTGCTGGTCTCATGGATTTAGGTTACATTGGTAGTAAATTCACATGGTCAAACAGAATCAATGGAAAGGGTTATAAAAGATCAAGACTAGATATGGCTCTACACAACTCTCAATGGCAGATTGAGTATCCTGATTCTACTCTATATCATATACCTTTCCTTGGTTTTGATCATTGTCCAATCCTCTTAGTAACAGAAGCAGATTGTAGCAAACCCAAAAATTATTGGAAATTCTATAAGTGCTGGCTCAAGGATCCTTCATGTTCACAACTAATTACTAGCTCATGGAAATCACAAAGTAGTCTTTGTTCTGATCAAAACATTCAGCAAAAACTTACCATTACAAGAAAGAATTTGTCCAAATGGAAAAAACAAAAATTTGGATACATAGAGAATCAATTACAGAGGTTAAAAGGTCAACTTTCTTATCTGCAATCATTGCCATTTGATGATCAAACCATCTACCACATTGATGACATCATCAACAAAATAAATCATTGGAAAAGTATTCAGGCAGAATTCTGGCAGCAAAAATCCTGTGATCACTGGGTCAAGGAAGCAGACAATAGTACTTCTTATTTTCATGCTTTTGCTAACAGAAGGAGAGCCAGAAACAACATTATTTCTTTAAAAGACTCGCATGGTAGATGGTATCATACCAGTAATGACCTAGCTAACCTGCTTACAAGTCATTTTTCAGGAATAGCAACCACCACCAATCCTTCGTTTTCAGATTCTTCATTTGATCATATTATAAGCTGATTACTCCTTCAGATAATGACAGTCTCATGATAATTCCCACTAAGGATGAAATCTATAATGTGGTAAAAAGCATGCCTAGTTGGAATTCTCCGGGACCAGATGGTTTTCCCCCAGGCTTCTTCCAAACCCAATGGAATACAGTAGGGGATGACATTACCAATGTGGTGCAGGAATTTTTTAAAACTCGGAAATTACCACCTTATCTAAATCATACTTCCATCTGTCTTATTCCGAAAACTCAATACCCATCAACACCAAATGACAATAGGCCAATAGGCCTGTGTAATAATTTCTATTAAAAATTATATCAAAACTGTTAGTTAATAGGATGAAGACACTTATGGACAAAGTCATATCCCCTACTCAGGTTGCTTATGTCCCTAAAAGAAGTATAAATGATAACATCATCATTGCGCATGAATTAGTCCATTCAATGAAGAAATCTAAGTCTAAGAAAGGGTGTATAGCTCTTAAATTAGATATGTCAAAGGATTTCGATCGATTGGAATGGTCTTTTCTAGATCATATGCTTCAATCATTAGGCTTTTGCACAGAGTGGCGAGAACTGATTCATCAGTGCATATCAACAGTTCAAATTTCTATAAAGTTGAATGGTAGCTCTTGTGATCAGTATCATCCCTCACGGGGTCTTCGGCAGAGGGATCCATTATCCCCGTATTTGTTTATTATAGCCATGGAGTATTTGTCAAGAAGTCTCTTCCTAGATGAGCAGAATAACTTAATTAGGGGTATTAAGGTGGCAAAAGATGCTCCTCCAGTTAATCATCTACTTTTCGCAGATGATTGTCTGCTCTTCTTTCAAGCTGATCAAAGAAGTATATCTTCTGTTCTTGATATATTAAGCAATTTTGGAGCTATATCGGGTCAGATGATTAATTTTTCTAAATCAGCAGCATTCATTACAAGAGATCTTTCACATCAGCAAAAACTGGAAATAATCAACAAACTAGGAGTCAAACAACTATGTAAATCTGATAAGTATTTGGGTCTGCCGATTCTGCTTGGTAAATCTAAAACATCTTCTTTTGAATCAATTAGTGATGCTTTTAACAACAGACTGAGTGGCTGGAATTCTAAACTCTTAAACCAACCAGCCAGAACTACCATGGTTAAGGCAGTTTTAAACTCAATTCCATCGCATTATATGAGCAATTTTAGACTGCCTAAGTATACCTTGAAGCAACTTGATGTTATACAAATAAATTTTTGGTAGGGTCATAGATCAAATAAAGGTATCAACATCATTGCTTGGAATTCACTATGTAATTCAAAACATGAAGGTGGCTTAGGATTTAGAAATTTAGAACAATTTAACATGGCTCTATTACAAAAATTAGCTTGGAGACTATGTACAAAATCAGACCAGCTATGGGTGAAACTTCTGAATCCCAAATATTCTTTTTATTGTGATTTCCTACATCTTCAAGAAGAACACTCTAATTCTTCGTGGATTTGGAAAGGGATAGAGCAGGGCCTTAGTATAGTTAGAAAGTTTCATAGGTGGGATGTTAGATGTGGCACTAAAGTTCTAGTTTGGTATGATAAATGGGTTAAGGGGTTAGATCAACCACCGACTCCAAATATTTCCTTTGCAGAGCCGACTAGAATTATTTATGTCTGTGATCTCATGTTACAAAATCCAAAAAGATGGAACACCAATCTAGTTAAAGCTGTATTCGATGCACACATTGTAAATCTTATTCTGCAGATGCAGTTAGTTCAGCATGGTCAACATCCTTTGATCTGGGAACCAGATAGAAGAGGTATATTTACTGTAAAATCAACATGCAATGCTCTAGCTCCAAGAAGTCGACAATCTCAGATAGTTCCTAAAGCAGTGTGGAAACAACTATGGAAGATAAACACCCCTCATCGGGTTAAACATTTCATTTGGAAATGTCTGAGAAACATAGTACCAACACTAGTCAAACTAAGTTTTTACAAAGAGGACATAACTACAACCTGTCCAATATGTAACAGCAGTCCAGAAACCCTAGATCATCTCATCTTAGGTTGTGACACTGCTAGAGCAATTTGGTTTTCGATGAATATAAATGTCAGCAGCATACAATCATATAATATCACAGTTACAAATTGGATTATCAGTTGGTTCTCTGAATCAACGAATATGAAATCCAACACCTGGAACAACTGGATTATTAGAGTAATGATTATTGCTTGGGAGATATGGAAGAATAGATGCAACAAAGTGTTTCGAAACAAGAAACCAAATGTCATCAAATCACTTCAAAACATAAACTACTTAGTCACTCAATGTCTTAACTCTATGGAATCAATTCTGCTTCAACCTAGTCTTAAGCAATTAATCAGAAATTCTCCAACATGGCAACCACCACCGATTAATCATCTTAAAATCAATGTTGATGCTTCTTTTGATACTGGGAATAATGCATATGGCACTGGGATAATAATAAGAGATTCCACAGGTACCTGCAGGGGAATCAGAGGCAGCCATGGCAATGGAGGACTGAATGCAGAATACACTGAATGCCTTGCACTCAAAGAAGCAATCATCTGGGCAAACACTTTAAAGCTTCAAAATGTTGTTTTCGAACTAGACTGTATAAATGTGGTAAACTCCTTCAAAGGTGCAGCCATGTATGTATAGTGGGAAAATCAGGGTCTACTTATAGAAATAAAGCATCTTTTGAACAATGTAAACAGTAGCTCTATCAACTATGTTAAAAGATTGGCGAACACTGCTGCTCATAAGCTAGCAAATAAGGCTAGAAGATCTAAAACTTCGTTTCAATATTTTGACAATATCCCAGAAGTTTACTTGAACATGTTAAGGGATATGTAATGTTGTAGACTTCTATCCTGTATCTTGTTTTATGTTTAATTTAATCCTTCTTTTGCGTCAAAAAAATAAAAATAAACAACCGATATAAATTTTCACATTGGTGGATTTTGTGTTGATATTTTTCAACCACCAAGAACTTTAAGAAAATTGGCATTTTATTATTAAAAATGATTCACGATTCCTGAATCAAACTTTGCCTGAACCAACTTTCTGTGTTAGTGTTTTGCCTAAGGTCCATTCCCATGAGGTCATTGATATTCAATTAGCTTCCTCCTTAAAGATGCTTCGAGGGAGTTTTCTAATCGGCTTTCCTAAAAGGTATCCCTATCATTAGAAACACAATGCTGAGAATATAATTATTTCATAGATACCGAAACTCACTATATCAACTATAATGATGCAAACGGATGCAAACAAAAATTTATAATTTTATATTCTAAATGGTATTATTAATGACTTACAATTTGATTCAGGTGTCACCACATCTAGCAGTAGTGTAGAAGATCAGGGGAAAGAAAGGTGGTTTTTTTGTGTGATCATAAGGATGTGTATCTTATATAAACGACATGCCAAATAACTCTTCCCGGACTATATCTAATATCTCGAAATTTTATGGGTTTTTTGATTTTGTGCAAATGATATGTATAAATAGCTTGGCCAGTTTGGGCATATGCATTTTATTTGAGGCCTACCATATTTTGCTCCCACCTAGATGAGCGGATAAAGGGTGTCTAAAAAGGGTGAAACTACTAAACTACCCTCTATCAAAACTTAATCCTAATTTTAGAACTTAATCCTAATTTTAGAACTTCCTATTTATTTCCGTTTCTCTCAAAACAAATCAAAAATTGGCGACTCTTCTTTTATTTCAAACTAATGTCCTTTCAAGATCAAACTGTTTGGAACTAATTTTATAGGTTGAAGAACAATCGGCCAATGTCAACATGAACGATGTCTGATTGTTCTTGAAATTCTTGGTGAGTTTAGAAATTTTTTGGGTTCAAGAACAATCGGTCAATGTGGATATGGACCAAGAGAACAGTAAGGGAGTAATTAATTTCCCGATTCGTTATTTACACTAGTAAAATGACACCCTAACAATTTAGAGATATTAAAAATTGTGACAATACGACAGTATAATGAAATTAATGATCCCGGCGAAATTCTAAAAGAGATATCTAGAGGGCGGATTATCATTCCGTTAAGTTTGAATTGCCAACCACACACAGTAGAATCCACATTCGACTTTTTTATACTCTCCGAATTAACACTTAATATATTTTTTTATTTTTTCTGTTTTATCCTTTTTTATAAAATATGTATTACGGTTTGAAATAATAATTTTAAGTTTTTTCTAGAGAAAAAAAAAAGTCTAAACACACCGAGTGATTTTAATTTGAACAAGGTTAATCATTTGATGTTATCCTAGGCTGAGGCCTCCCTGGTGAACAACTCCAAATCCCTTCAATACCACTAGACAATTCTCAATCGAGGTTTAATTTAGCAAGCTTCCTAAATTTAGAAGACTAAATCCGAATATACTCCAAGAACAACATAGGCATGGCTGTTTCCGTTAATCAAAAGTAGGTGGAGAAAAGTATAGATTGCATAAATAAGACAACAAGTGATCTAAAAGAGCAAGTATAAACTAAAAAAAGGGTGTGTGTTTTTTTCGCAACGGCAGGAACAACCAACTTATGCATACTCTGATGATCGTTGTATTGACTTACTTTTTGACCATTCCTTCATTTTAAAATCAGTTTCGTTAAAGTCCTCTGACCTTTTAGGTCCGTTAGTCGTTGGAGTGGAGTTCTGGACCCCTTGTCCCTTCATTGAGTAGGCTAAGAACGTTAAAATAGTGGGCTTCTTTTCCTCATCTGGAATGTTGGAGTATTCCGCCAGGCACCATGTTATCATTTTTCCGTTTGGATGTAGATTCCGGTGGGATATAGATTCCGCATTTTTTTAAAGCTTAAGGTGGATTCCGAAAACAAAAAACCCTTATCCAGTTTAGTTTATCCCTTAAATACTTACTGGCTTACATTTGATTATGTAGATAAAACCTGCCAACGGCCTTATTTCTCTTTTAAATACAATTACGGTTCCTTGGATGCTCATTCATTCATTAATGTATCATCCTTGATTAGAATTATACAGTACTAGTTTGTGATTTTCATGTCTCTCTCACATGGGAATCATTTAATATACAGTTTATCAAGTACTGTTTTGTATACTACGAAGGGAAAAACATTTCAGGAGAAGTTTATAATTTTGACGCATGTCTGTAAAGATTAGTTAAGTCTAAAATAGCTTTGAGAGACAAATAAAGTTATTCAAGTTTAATTATTTTGAGTTCCACTTGTTTTGTCTTTCAAAACATCATTACCTGCCTCTGATCCTTGTTTTGTGGAAGTAAAATCACTTTTTATACTTTTCAAGTACAAATACAAATCTAGCTTTACAGTGTGGTGTGAGGGAAGGCTGAGCTATCGAAGAAACAAACAGCGAGTGTGAATTGTGTTGTAAATTACTTGACGTATTTTCACACTCTTTTCTCTTTTCCAGATAAATGGAGCTCTCATTCGGTGTAAATGAAACTAGATCATGAGGGTTTCAGCTCAACAAACTAAAATCAACCTGGATTGTCATTGACAGTCACGAGCACATAACCATATCACAGTGATTGAGGTAGGACATGAGAAGATGATAGAGCTCATGAATAAGACACAGGTGTGGGATGGGTTCCTATTGCAAGCTAATGCGGTCCCCTTTATTATCTGCATCTAAAACATTACTCTGCTTATACTATATTTTACCTATGGTTTCTTCACACACACTCATCAGTGCCACCAAACCAAGCGGTGCACGCAGTAAATTGTGTTGGGGCTATTTAGGTCCAAGACGGTAACACTGCACTTCCTTAATGCCGATAGATTTATTCTTTTGGATTCTTTTTGTCTTTAATGATGAAGATTGAAGAACCTCTATTAGCAAGAAGGTGGATGGTCATCCCCAGCTTCAATGAAAATGGATCTGTGGTATGTACTAGAGACATTGATTCTTACTTTAGATATAAAGGTTAAAATCTCACGGAAACAGAAACCGAATCCAATCACACTGGAGACATAACTACATTGACTCGAATATCATACACGGTCTATTTGTTTCCTCATTATTATGTTATTGGTTATCCTTGGGAGAGTGAAATGTATTTCGATTCCGATTGCTAGTTGTTTTTTTTTGTTAATGGCAATTCCTATAGCAATCAACAAATATGTTTTTTTTGTGGAGCCACGTGGATGAACAAACATGCACTATGGAAAATTAGAGCAAAACAAACAGATTTGGTTTTCCAGAGCCCCACTAATATTTCTTTTTAATATAAAATGTTTTGTAGGATAAGGGTAAAATATAATAGTTAGGTGAGATAAAATAGGATAAAGTGAGATAAAATAGGATAAAAAAGTGTTGATGGGGAAAAACGATTTGCTGGTTTTTCAGGAAATGGAGAGACGACCGTGCGGTCGGAGACTCCTCAACCGAGCAAACTGCCTAATCTCAAACAGATGCACTGCACGTGAGTGCTTTGAGTTCGATAGATCAATCTGTAGGACTCCGGCCTAAACCAAGAAATGGTCGTTCCAGAGTCAATTCGGTCACAAAGAGGGAAGAGGGTTGATCTGTAGGAGGGAAACTGAGAAGTGTGTGAGATCAATGGTGATCAAGGATTGTGAATGTGTTGTGGGTTTCTGCAAATGAAGAATAAGTTTGAATTCTGCTCAATTGAGAGAGATTGTTGCTCACACGATGATTCTTGGTTAGACGGATGTTGTCTGTTCGACCAATGTTGTTCTCAATCGTGGGTTCAGAAACTTATTTATATTGCTAGAATGTAGACACATTGATCTCCAGTAAGTGTGACGGTTGCTCGAGTGAAAGAGTGGGAAAGTGGGAAATCGTGGAATAACCAGTTCCAGGTCGTGCGGAGACTTGGTTGATTGTCCACCCACTACTTTGCTAACTCCCTCAACTGCTTGCACGACTTACTCACATTTCTCATCGTGGATGAACACACGTGTCGTAGGCCGCCATACCAAAACCCTAATTAATATCCCCCCATGTGACATGATTGATGTCTCATGATTTGTGGAGTCTGCAAGGCAGACGTGTATTTGATTAGTCAGACGTTGACTTGATTAGACGATGAATCTAAGTATTGTTCATTCGAGCATGATTGCCAAATGCTCTAGGATTCATGGATTGAACATGTCTGCTGGGACGTATAATTCTCGAATGACGTTGATAATTGAATCAACATAATGAATATTGATAGTCTGGGCAAATATTGCTGGTCTGAGCAAATATTGCTCGTATGATGAATTGTTGAATATTGATGGTTGAATCAATATTCGAGCATCTGAGCAAATATTGCTCATTCGATGAATTACTGAATATTGATAGTTGAATCAATATTCGAGCATCTGAGCAAATATTGCTCATTTGATGAAATATTGGTAACGTGGCCAAATAAAATATTAATTAAAATATTGTTAGATGGACCGAATATTACATAATTAATCAAGATGTTGATTGCTGGATCAACATAAAATTATTAGTGCTTGAACTTGCTTAGAATCATGATTCGCATAGCATTCAGTTAAAAATCCTAATTTTGATTAATTGCTGATCAATTGATGATTTACTAATAATAAGTCACTGAGTGAAGGAGAGACCGGCTACATTGGATGATGGTCTCCATGTAGCGCCCAAGTGCTCAAGTGAGCATGCATCAAAGTCCTTTGTTGACCGGTTGGTGAAAAGATGATCAAATGCTGGTTTAATCATTTATTAAAATAGTGCTCGTATGAGCGTTAGGTAATAAAACCTAATTATGGAGAGATGAGGACCGTCCAAGGGGTCATGGGACCGACCCTTGGTGGTCGTGGGACCAGCTGGTGGTCGATTGAGCAAATTCCAAGTTGGTTGGAGAGAGTTTGGGCCCACTATGAACTGCTAAGAGCAAATTAGGTCAAACTTATGAAAGAGTGTGGGACCGGCTCCTTGCAAGCCTAAGGGCCGACCTTGGTCGGTCAAGGTGGCATGCCCGTGTCACCATACTATCCGTGTCTCAATCCTGAGAGTTTTGGTAATTTCTGGTGCGCGTTTGTAGATGGGGAAAAACGATTCGCTGGTTTTTTAGAAAAGTGAAGAGACGACCGTGCGGAAGAGACTCCTCAACCGAGCAAACTGCTTAACCTTAAACAGATGCACTGCACGGGAGTAGTTTGAGTTCGAGAGATCAATCTATAGGACTCCGGCCTAAACCAAGTCAATGTCCGTTCCAGAGTCAATTCGGTCACAAAGAGGGAGATGGGCTGATATGTAGGAGGGAAGTTGAGAATTGTGTGGGATCAATGGTGATCAAGGATTGTGGATGTGTTGTGGGTTTCTACAAGTTTGTGTAAATAAGTTTCGAATGATTGAGATAGTGTTGCTCACACGATGATTCTTGGTTAGACGATAGATTGTCTGTTCAATATCTCGTGGATTTTCTATCTCTTCCTCAATCATGGATTCAACGACTTATTTATATTGTCAGAATAGTGAACACATTGATCCCAGTAAGTGTGATGGTTTCTTGAGTGAAAGAGTGGGAAAGTGGGAATTCGTGGTGAAACCAGTTCCAGGTCGTGTGGAGACTTGGTTAACCGTCCACCCACTACTTTGCTAACTCCTTCAACCGTTTGCACGACTTACTCACATTTCTCATCGTGGATGAACAAACGTGCCGTAGGCCTCAAGACCAAAACCCTAAGTAATATCCCCCCATGTAACGTGATTGATGTCTCACGAACGTGGAGTCTGCAAAGCAGACGTGTATTTGATCAGTCAGTCATTGGCTTGATTAGACAGTGAGTCTAAGTTTTGTTGAATTGAGCATGAGTGATGAATGCTCAGTGATTCATGGATTGAACATGTCATACGTATGGTTCTTGAATGATATTGCTCGTCTGAGCAAATATTGCAAATTCGATGAATTGTTGAATATAGAGTTAGATCAATATTCGAACAACTGCGCAAGTATTGCTTAATTCAATAAATTACTGAATATTGATAGTTGGATCAATATTCGAGCAACTAAGCAAGTATTGCTCAATTCGATAAATTACTGAATATTGATAGTTGGATCAATATTCGAGCAACTGAGCAAGTATTGCTCGATGAATTATTGGTAGCGTGACCCAATAAAATATTAATTAAAATATTTGTAGCTTACCAAATATTATATAATTAATCTGGATGTTGATTACTAGATCAACATAAAATTGTTAGTGTTTGAACTTTCTCAGAATTATGATTTGTGGAGCGTTTGTTCGAAACCCTAATTTTGATCAATTGTTCATCAATTGATGAATTGCTGAAAATAAGTCATGAGTGAAGGAGGGACCGACCACATGTGATGATAGATGACCATGTGGTTCCCAGGTGCTCGAGTGAGCGTGCACCATAGTCCTTAGTTGACCAGTTGGTGAAAGAATGATCAAATGTTGGTGTTGATCATTTATTAGAATAATGCTCGTCTGAGCATTAGGTGATAACAACTAATTATGGAGAAGTGAGGGACCGACCAAGAGGGCATGAGACCGGCCCTTGGTGGTCGTAGGACCAGCTGATGGTTGTTTGAGCAAATTCCAAGTTGGTTGGAAAGAGTTTGGACCCAATATGAGTGATTGAGAAAATTAGGTCAAAATTATAAATATGTGTGGGACCGACTCCTTGCAAGCCTTGCCTTGGTCGGTCAAGGAAGCATGCCCGTGTCACCATAATGTCCGTGTCTCAGTCCTGAGAGTTTTGGTATTTCTGGTATGCGTTTGAGCAATATTTTTGATTTTCAGAAGAGTTTGATCTTTGACAGAAATTCTTGATTTTTGCTCGAATGACCAAGTATAACTTTGCTCGTTGGATCAAAATTTTGATAATATTAAAAAAAATATTTTTTAATATTTGACGTGAGTAGCCTAGTCGGTCACGTGACCATTTGGCTTTTTCATGGTTTGAGCAATATTTGAGAAAATATGAAGAAACCATGATTTTTGCTCAAACGGAGGAGTTTCATGAGATGCGGGAAATAATAATTATGAAAACTAGGGATTGCAAAGTGTGGGACCGGACACGGCTAAGGCATGGCCGACCGTCTAGGTAGCCCGGTCCCACGGCACCGTCCCTATTTTTATTATTTTTCATGAAACCGTGAAAATATGGAGAAACCGTGAGTTTTGCTCAAACAAGGAAAGTTGCTCAAATGAAGGAGTCTTCATGAGTTCATGAAAATAACAAAATAAGAAAAAATAAAGGAAGGGGCGTGGGGGACCGGCACGGCGGCATGACCGGCCGCCCGGTGGTCTCGGTCCCTAGGCGCCTCTTTTATATTTTTTATTATTATTTTCTCTCGCCTATTTTGTGTAGGATTCCTTGTTTTTCCATATTCTCAAATGCTTGTTCGTGCATTTGAGTGCTCGTTCGTGCATATTGTTGAGTACACTTGCACCATTTTCTTGGGGTTACTCAGTGATAGTCCAGATGCCCGATTGTTTAGTAATTATTAGTAATTATTTCTTGGGCTCCACTTAGATTGTTTCTAGACCAGTTTCTACTCTTCCAAGAGGCAACTGGGTACAATTTTAGCAAACCTCGTAGGACGATCCGAATAAAGTAAGTCGAAGAGAAGTAGGAGAAGCTCAGAGGAGCTTTGATACCCCCACCTCTTTGGCAACGCTTCCCTGGGTTACAAGGCGGCTCTAATCGACTTCCAGTAATCTTCCTGAACTTTTAGTTAGGCTAAAAAAATACCCAATACGATCCTTTTGAACGACTTTCCTATAAGATCGTTACCTTATCGGTCTTGTTCTAGTCAAACTTTTAAGCTTGGGTTCGCGTTCGGTATTGTTTTCCTAAAGCGGGCAAGAAGAGAACGGTGATGAAATCCGAACCCTTATCTTGTATGGCCAGGCCTTGCCCTTTACTCGGAAAATAAATGTCCGTATTCAGTCCTCAGCATATATGCACCTTAAGGAAGACAGTAACTCGCTGACAGGGGATTCGCGAGTGTTCAGAATCTTACCTCCCGTTCCAGACAGGGGATGAATCGGTTGTAGTCGACTCGGGCCACTGACTCCTGTGTCAGTGTACGAACCCAAGGTGCAGAGACAATATCGTAATTGTCCTCCTTCTCTGCAAACAGTTTTATAATTAAAGGTACCCTTCCGTAGGGTATAATAAAAAATAAATAATGTCCAGAGTCCAAAAGTCCAAAAAAAAGAAAAGAAAAATTACAAAATAATAAAGGAACCCTAATACAAAAAAAAAAATTTCTCTAAAATAAACAAAACCCTAAAAATAAAAAAAAATAAACTAAAGAAAATAACTTAAATAAAATTGTCTTCTTTTCCGTTCTTTTCGCTTTAATCTTTAGCTCCAAGTCTTTACGACATCACCAAACTCCTTGGCTCAATTTTTTCTTTATGTTCCAAAACCTGTAGACAAAAGATAAATACCCAAAAACGTAAAATAGAAAAAAAAAAAAAAAAAAAAAAAAAAAAAAAAAAAAAAAAAAAAAAAACAAAAAAAAAAAAAAAAAAAAAAAAAAAAAAAAAAAAAAAAAAAAAAAATCTAAAACCCTAAAAACAAGTCCGCGTCGGCGGCGCCAAAAATTGATGTGATTTTGAAGTTGTAGTAAAAATGATTCGAACTCTAAGACTTGTGAAGGATTTTTTTTTATACTTAAATTAACTCAACAATTCAAATAAGTTATATCAAAAATATAAAGAAAACACCGAGACTCTGGATTCCACCATTGACCAATTAAGTGATAAACTCTAATCAATATTCATGCAATTTTTTTCTTTTAAGGTGATTCTAATATTTTGCCTCTAATAGATTTTTGAAGTAATAGTTGTAAACACAAAGCATGAAACATCAAAAGTTTTAAAACCTAGCATGTTCCATCAAAACAACTCACAACTACTCAATAAAAATCAATTTTCCTATATTAGTTCTATGCAAATAATCATATAAAAATATTGCAAAAAATAATTAAAATAGAATTATACCACTTTTCATGGAACAATGGCTTCCTCCGTCGCCTCGTCTAAGGGGTTTAGCTCCTCAAATTAATCATGTTCTCAAAATACATCTCTAGTGTTCAAAAATTGATTAAAAGGGAGAAAAGAGTATATTGTAGTCGCTGAAAGTCTAAAACAGAAGACTGAATCGTTCCTGAAAGGTTTCGGTGACTGCAGACAGGAACGATAGAAATTTATTGTCACTGAAATAAGTCTGCCCCTGCGACAGGCTTGAGTGTCTTATGTTATTCATTTCTTCTTCTTCGCAACAGCAGAACAGAATTTTTGTCTCTAATTTTCTTTGCTTCTCTAGTGCTCTAAACCTCTCCAAAGTGTTCCTCCCCTTCTTAGGACTCTCACCACCCTATATATACTCAACATGCCGAGTATCTTTCTTCCAAATCTTATTTTTCCTCTCTCCCAAGTCACGGTCTTTCTTTCTCTTTTTAACTCATGTACGCGTCTTGAGTTGTTACAATCACTTCCAAAGATAAAGCACAATCTTCATGAGGAAATAATCTTCCTTATTCTCCTTCCTGTCACGTAACTCCAATATATAAACTCAAAATATCCCAAAAAATCTTTCCTCCCCTGTTTTATCGAGATAAAAGGATATCTTTCCTTTTTTTACGTTACAAACTTCCTTACCACTCATATTTTGCAGCAATAGAAAGATTCGAACTTAATTTCCGTGAAAATCTCCAACCAAATCTCTCCAAAGATCTCTTTAGAAGTTATGCAGGCCGACCTTGAAATTTCTCGCCAAAAGTAAGGTTCAAACGAAGGGGATGACCTCCCCTTATCCGGACCAGGGGTGCGAATAACACATGGATACCCCTTAGTAATCTGGGTGCCCCTTAGTAATTTTCCCCCATAAGCGCAAAAACCATTTTTCGAGCCAATTTCGCTGCAAAAGCCTATTTCTCCAAAAAACCTACAAAGGGATAAAAAACCAAAATTAGTACAAAAATGGGTACTAACAATATATATAAAAGAGATGAAAATAGACACATAAATGCGTCTATCAGATAGCCATGGAACGGAGTAATGAGATGAAATAGATTATTTTCTAGGAATTTAGTCGGTGAATGTCATGGTAGAATTAATCTATTGTAGAATCGAGATATGAGATAGTTGAAGCATCATACTCGTTCTGAAGAGTGCATAGTCAGGAAACAATGTGCAGCGTTGGTGTCCTGAAGGCGTTTAGCCCTTCAGCAAACAATTATGTCTAGAGAGCCGCCTGAATCTATACACGGTCTCTCTACATAGTCAGGGAACTGCGAGTATCGCCGACGTCCTGAAGGCGTTAAGCCCTCCGACAAACAATTATGTCCAGAGAACCGCCCAATCGTTCTTCTATGTTGAGGGGGGTCTCTCTATGTAGTCAGGGAACATCGAGTATCGCCGACGTCCTGAAGGCGTTAAGCCCTCCGACAAAAAATTATGTCCATAGGACCGCCCAATTCTATTTTTCTACATAGATGGCACGATGAAATGCGTAGCATCGAACGCTTAGCTAGTGGGAGGCCTTTCGAGAAACATATTCATCATGGCTCTGAGAGGAACTCGATCAGAGACCGTGAAACGGTTCACGGATCGCAAAATATGAATCATCACATGTGCTCCTGAAGCCGGGTCAGAAACATGCAGTTTCATGATTTTACGATTTTGACCTTTGTCGAAAATCAACAGCGTTTAAGCAATATTTTGGATTTTCAGAAGAGTTTGATGTTGACTGAAACTCTCGATTTTGCTCGAATGAGTAAGTAGAACTTTGCTCGTGCAACCATTATTTTGAGAATATTAAAATATTAATATTTTAATATTTGAAGTGAGAAGCCTAGTCGGTCACGTGACCATTTGACTTTTTGGCTTTTTCATGGTTTGAGCAATATTTGAGAAAATATTGAAAAAACTAGGGTTTTTGCTCAAACGATGGAGTTTCATGAGATGAAGGAAATAATAATATGAGAAAATAGGGAATTGTAAGGTATGGGACCGGTCACGACTAGGGCATGGCCGGCCGGCTAGGTGGCCCGGTCCCGTGACACCTTTCCCTATTTTTACTATTTTTCATCGTTTGAGGAAAAATATGGAGAAACTATGAGTTTTGCTCAAACGAGGGAGTTTGCTCAAATGAAGGAGTCTTCAGGAGATGAGGAAAAATAATATAAAATATTATAAAGAGGTGCGGGACCGGCCACGACGGCATGACCAGCCTTCCAGTGGGCCCGGTCCCCTTAGGCGCCTCTTTATTATTTTATTAATTAATATTATTTTCCTCCCTAATTTGCACAGGTTTCCTCGTTTGTCCATATTTTCGAACGGTCGTTCGTGCGTTCAGGTGCTCGTTTGTGCATTATTTGCTAAGTACACTCGCACCATTTTCTCGGGGCTTACTCGGTGGTGGCCCAGATGCCCGATCAATGAATATTTATTACTAATCCATGAAATTCAGTTGAGAATCAGTCATGAAATGGAGCAATAAAATTAATTGAATATCTATTACTAATCCATAGAATTCAGCTGAGAATTCACGGAACGGAGTAATGAGATAAAAGGGTAATCTATTACTAATCCATGGAATCCAGCTGAGGATTAGCCATGGAACGGAGTGATGGGATAAAATAGATTATTTTTCAGGAATTAAGTTGATGAATGACATGCTAGAATTAATATATTTGCATAATAGAGATATGAGATAATTAAAGCATCGTACTCGTCCTGAGGGGGTTTATAGTCAGGGAACAACGAGTAGCATGACGTCCTGAAGGCGTTAAGCTCTCTAACAAACATTATGTCTAGGAACCGCCTAATCATCAAGAGATTCTATACACGGTCTCTCTACGTAGTCAGGGAACAACGAGCAGCGTGACGTCCTGAAGACGTTAAGCTCTCTAACAAACATTATGTCTAGGAGCAGCCCAATCATTTTGATTCTATGTAGAGGTGATGATGAAATGTGTGAAGCATCGAACGCTCAGCTGAGAGGCCTTTCGAGAAACATATTCATCATAGCTCTGAGAGGAATGTTCGTTCAGTCAGAGATCGTGAAATGGTTCACGGATCATAAAATATGAATTGTCACATACATTCCTAAAGCCGGGTCAGAAACATGCAGTATCATGATTTTATGATTCTGACCTTTGTCGAAAATCCACCATCAACATTAAGTCCCCTGCTTAGTGAGGGACAGTCATGTTCCACAGTAAGCACTGGATGTTGATTTTCCAGTAAACGAGTTAAGTACCTGAACTTAGTCGTGCAAAGGCATTTCCAGAATCCCCGATTTGCTCTAATGATGTCATGTATGAGCAAATGCCTAGATAAGGACTCTGGAAGTATGATAGAGTGTCATCCCATGAGCACGGATAGATGAAGCACTGCTGATTTGGATGATCAAACGTCTAGTTTTGGTCGGTTTAGCGTTTACGGGCCCAAAAAAGGAAATCCTTGTTTAGGAACGGATGCTCGTTCGTTAGTTTAAGAAAACAATAATCCCTAACATAAGAGAGATTTTTTTTTAATAGACCTATGTCTAATAATAAAATTTTGTCTATTAGCTTTCATGAAAACCAAAATCTTATTTTGATGTGTGAATTTTCACAAAATTGGAATAAACCCTCGTTTCAAAGGCGAATGGTCGTGCGAGGGAGAATTTTTTTTTTGTTATTTACGTGAGTTATTCACGTTAAAAAAAAATTATTTTTAAAATCAGAATTGATTTCGAATAACCATTAGACAACTGATAAGCACGTAAGTGTGACGCATTTTCACCCATAACTACATTATCTAGGACTCATTTTATTTCTAATAAAGTTGTTTTAAGTCTTTTCTAGGGATAAGCTCTTGCGGCAAAATTGGCTCGAAAAGTGGTGTTTTACACCCCAGGATAGAGTACTAAAGGCACCCCATAAATGCACCGGAAGCACCCCATAAATACACCGGAGGAACCCCGAAAAAGTGTTGAAAACATCCAAAAAAAAAGTTGTCTAAAGGCACTCAAGGGACATTTGTTATTCAGACTCTCAGTTTGGATAAGGGGCACCTCAGTTGGCCACCTGCTATTCGCACCCCCGGTCTGGTTAGGGGGACACCCTTATTCATCGTTTGAAAAAGAATTTTGGCGGGAAAAATTCCAGTTTTCTGCGGAATTTTCTGTTGGATTTTTGGAGGAGTTTCAGTGAGATTCAATCACTGATTTTGATTGGGATGAACGTGATATGCCCAAACAATGGTGGTATG
>JAJJMB010003724.1:615530-852471 GCA_023531105.1 Papaver atlanticum | reverse complement strand
TTGGGATGGATATTCGTTGGGAAGAAAATATGCAATCTCGGAGTACAACGTGCTTGAACGTGTGTTGATAGAGTTTGGTTGCTGCAGAAGTGTGGAAGATTCAAACAAGGAAGTGTTGGAGCGTGTATACTGCGAACAGATGCGTGAGAACATAAAACAGAAAAGAAAATATTCTTGAGTTAATGGTTGGATATCGAGAAGATTTTTGAGTTATTACGAATGTATTCTTGGTCCTGTGATTATATAAAGGCTGTAGGAGACTCATAGAGGGGGCAGAGAGTTCAGGGAGAGAATAGGGAGACGTTTAGAGCATAAAAAAAATCGGAAAAAAAAAGTTACAGGAAGTTGCTGCTTTCTGCTGGTGAAGAAGGTACGAAGAACATAAGACCCTTAAAGATCGTCGTTCTTCAACAGTGCTAGTGACGGTATTCCTTTATCGTTTTCTGTAACAGTTGATTTTGTAACAAATATAAGTGTTACAAAACCCGGTTTTTATCATTTTTTTCTCCCATTTCATCATTTGTGAACCATTTTTGAGCATTAATAAAGATTAATTTTGAGCATGTTTCCATGATAATGATGAGCTAATTCTCGCGTAATCAAGGCACGGAGGAAGCTATTGTTGCATGAATAATTGGTAATTATTTTACTTTTCTCTAATTTGCAATTTATAATTCACTCAAATCACTGCTTCATTTCAAACCAATGACACATCTTGGAGCATGCGTCATACGAAAAATGCGAGTGTTACAAAGTTCTAACTTATAAATTTTACTTGCGTTGTTGTGCGGGATATCATTTTCCACATATCAATACTGTTAGAGCATTGCTCGGTCGAACTCGCAAGCGTTGGTATCTCAAGCTTGTTTGTCAAGTTTAGTTGCCAAAACTATAAGTCTTGATTTCTAGTCTACTTATAGATAAGTCTCGGACAAGGATAATAAGTGTAGTTTAGCTCTAGACTCCACGGCGTTCATCATGCAAAGACGAAAAACTACTCAAGGAACTGGTGGAACTTCATCGACTAAAAGGTATGTGGAGACTTGAACTTATCTATCACTAAAAAGTCTATCTACTCTATCTCTTATCTTGAGACAAAAGTCGTATTGCTATATAGACTTCGATTATACACATTTGCTATTTCGAGCGGAGTATATATCGCTTATCTATTTCTCGAAATATGTGTTGGTAAGCTTTCTCTTTGGCCAAATTCATCTTTACAAGTGACGAAAGTCATGTTGATTATTTCAATATCTTGAAAATCGCTTTGATGAAAAATAGTGTGTGAATAACCTCTATTTAACATCCTCTAAGAATGTTTCAATGATTGAAATGAGAGTTTAGAATATATAACCTTGAATGGATATAAACATTGTATGTGAACTCATACTTGTGTAAGTCCAAAATCCTTTAACTAAAGTATGTGTAATTTACTGGTTCAGGATGTCCGGAAGCTAAGTCCGCGTACCTGTACGCGTACTGCCGGAAGTTCACATCCCATGAATTTCTGCTGGAGTTTGTGAACTGAAAACAAACTCAAGCCGTATACTTAAGCATGCGTACCGGTATGCATATTTGAGTGGGTTATTTTCTAAAAACGGTTTATTCGTGAACTAAGACATATATAAACTAAGGAATGCATATTTGCAAACCGTGGCTATAATGTTCATGAATCGATTCGAGTGAATCAAAATCGTTTTTGCTTCGATTGTGTCTTGTATACTTCTATGAGATCTAAGCAATTGAACAACTCTCTAACTTGTTCTTTTGAGTCATTTGAACTAGTTATGGTGAAGATGAATAAGGTTGATATGAAAGTGCTCATATGGCTAACCATTGGTTAACTATTGTTGAACCAACTAGGTGTACACATTTAGGTACGGTTACCCAAACCTAAATGAACGTGCATTTCATTTATGTATGACAAGCTAAGTTCGATCTAACGGTTGGAAGATATTAGCTTGAATCTAATCAGGTTTTCATCTACCAATGAATATTAAATGCTTTGTTACCAAGGTAACTTAGATTGCAAACCCTGATTTGGAGACTATATAAAGGAGAACTCTAGCAACTGGGAAACCTAATCCCCACACCTCCTGTGTGATACTAGTTGTATAAGCTAGAGTCGATTCTCCTTTAACCTTAGGTTTCTACCGAGACCCTGTAGGTTAACGACTTGAAAACTTCATTGGGATTGTGAAGCCAGACCCAACTATTTTCCTTGTAGTTGCATGATCTGATCTTGCTGTTTCTATCGTGATTGAGTGCAATCGTAAGATTGGCTTGAGATTAATTTCTCCGATAGGCAAGATAGAAAAGTAGTCACAAACATCTTCGTCTCATCGTTTGTGATTCCACAATATCTTGTTTCGCTAGTCGATTAAGATTATTGTGAGGTAATTGATATTTCTAGGATGTTATTCGGGAATATAAGTCCGGTATATCAATTGGTTCCTGTTCACCTTGATTTATCAAAAGACGGAACAAAACTCGTAGGTATTTCTGTGGGAGACAGATTTATCTATTCCTGTAAACTTTTCTATGTGATACAGATTTGTTTATTAAAGTCTTCGACTTTGGGTCGTAGCAACTCTTAGTTGTGGATGAGATCAGCTAAGGGAATCCAGTGCGTAGTATCCTGCTGGGATCAGAGACCTAAGGAGCGCAACTGTACCTTGGATCAGTGTGAGATTGATTGGGGTTCAACTACAGTCCAGACCGAAGTTAGTTTGTAGTAGGCTAGTGTCTTTAGCGGCTTAATACAGTGTGTGTTCAATCTGGACTAGTTCCTTGGGTTTTTCTGCATTTGCGGTTTCCTCGTTAACAAAACTTTTGGTGTCTGTGTTATTTCTTTTCCGCATTATATTTTGTTATATAATTGAAATATCACAGGTTGTGCGTTGAATCTATCAATTGGTAAATCCAACCTTTGGTGGATGATTGAAATTGATTGATCCTTGAACATTGGTCTTTGGTACCGTTCAAGTTAATTTCTCTTGTATTCAATTAGACTCGCAGATTTCTATTTGCTTGAGTAAGTATTGAATCGAGAAATTGAGATATAACTCTTTGATATACTTTTTATTAAGATTGAGTTTGACTATCTAGTTGATTCTCTTAAAAGTATATTGGAGTTAGTCCATACAGATTGCTAAGCGAAATATTGGGTGAGGTTGTTGTACCCCCACTTTTTCAATTGGTATCAGAGTAGGCAAACACATTTAAGACCTCATAAGTCTGTGTTTGTAATGATCTGACTTTATGAACGAGTCTATCTCTAATAACGTACCAGTTCATTAATTACCAGATGATTTTTAAATCTTGGATTCAACTTAGAGAACTATCACATCTAGGTCAGTATCTAAACATTCTCTTAATGTAGACGTTGGAAGATGACTTGAAAAAGTTCAACACTAGTTCAAGCAAATTAACCACTATGCTAGGAGCAAGTAAAAATCATCGTGATACACAAGGATTGGGCTATAAGGGAATAAATGCTCTAAGTATTAGCAAAGAGGTAAAATTTGTCAAGGCTAGTGATTCTTCTCAACAAAAGGTTTCCACTGATGGCAAAAGTGAAATACCTTCACCGGCAGTTAAGGTTCGAAAGAGCAAAGTATATCAACCTCCACAGTCAGCACACACGGATCGAGGTAAGAACATTCCTTATGTTTGCCACTATTGCGGAAATAAAGGTCACCTGGAAAGGAGATGTCGTTTCCGTATAAGGAATGAGAAACTTCATGATGTTCTTGTTTGGGCATCACAAGAAGTTATGAAACCAAGATCATATGTTAAGACTAATCCCCTTAACGTTACATGTTGTAACTGTCCAACCTTTAGGCAAAGGAATCAGTGTTGTGATAAACCTAGATTTGCCTATAAACGTCATACGAATCCTTTTCACAATCATTATGGTTATCAAAAGGATAACTTCGTAAAGACGAAGAAAAGATCCGATGCTCCCAATTGGAGAAAGTCTTACTTGCAAAAGAATAGTCAATCCAATTCTCTTCCGAGAAATCGAGAAGAGGGTAATGGGAAGAAGGTTCATATAGTTCCTAAACGCACTCAGAAGTGGATACCAAAGAAAGTCAATGATGTTTTGAGTGTGAAAAGGAATGATCACCCAGAAAATTCCATGACTATGGAGAAAGCAGTATCCATGATGTTGGAACTTAAAAAGTTCTTTGGAAAGATGGATTTGGATGTGAAAGGTTCTAAAAGCGATCTCTTTCATGATAATCCAAAAGTCACTTGTTATGAGCAGGACATTGTTCACCTCAACACAACTTGATTATGTTGTAAGTGCATCCTCACCAAGGAATGCCCTGCTATGTATACGGTGAGGGAAGCACGAGAATTGGGGCGTACATGTTACGTTAGGTATGCATACCATCATTTAAAATCAAAATCCAGGGGTTTTAGTATGCATACCCGTTTGCATACTGCTCCAGGTCAAGAAAATTTGTTTGCAAACCCGTATGCATACTGGCCTGTAGATGTCATTTTCGATAAACTTATTTTGACCGAATTCGGAATGACCTCATTCTTTTTGCATTCTCTTCCTTTTTGAATTCTCTTCAAATTGGAGATGAGAATTGTTGAATTTGGATGAGTTAAGGTTGGTCTTTGTCCTGTCTATTGTTTTTGAGTGTTTTGCTCCGTTTCGTCACACTTGTTCCACTTCTCTTGGACTTGGGCACTTGGATTCTTGGAGTACTACTCATATAAGCTCATTTGTAGCTTTTACAAGAATGTTGTTGGTGAATCACAAATAAGGAAGTTCAAGAATGGGTAGTATTACGCATTGCTATTGGATTCTTTAATGTTCACAATCATCTTATGTGAACTATGGTGCATGGTCGTTAATGACTTTGTATGTTCTTCTTTGTTAAGAAAATCTTTTTATACGCCTTTGGTAGCTATTCTTGGTGTAAATCCGTGCGAAAAAGATTGATTCTACCTTCTAAGGGCAAAGATTGATTTTTGCAGTATTAATCTTTATGGTTTTATATATTGCAACTTGTTATGGGATATGTGTGTTTGCGTCCGTGAACTGTGATTGTCCCATACGTGGTCAAAAGTTAAGTCTTTCATATGTCATTATGCAAATATTGATAAAAGATTGAATGAACTTTTGACAAACAAAAGTTAAGCCTATTATGTCATTATGCAAATATTGATGGAAGATGGGATGAACTTTTGTTTACAAAGATTATGGCCATTATATGTCATTATGCAAATAGTGATGAGAAATAGAATAAATCTTTGTTTATTCCGCAGTATTGATCTTCCCTGATCCATATTTTTTATGTATATACTGTGCGACTCCATAAGTTCTCTTATGTTGAGCATTTCCAATTAGATTAATCATGGGTTCTCTTGTGGTTAATTTAGCTGAGTATTCCGATTGAATTAATCATGGGTTCTCTTGTGGTTAATTTGATTGAGATTTTTGGATACAAATTCATATTCTTATGTAATTTGTTAATGTCCAAAGAAATCCTTTTTTTTTGTAAAAGTAAGATCGCTCTTGTTGTTCTTTCAGGAATGACATTTTATGGGGGAGAGTTCTTAATTGAACTTGTGCTTAATTGCCAAATCTTTGTGGGGAGTGCGGCTGTGGAATATTATAGGGGTTATCTTGTATCTTTATAAACTCCTTGATGAATGCATTTAGTTTCGGCTATATGATTGCATCTAAAAAGTTGATATGTACTTTCTTTTGGTCATGAAGTGTATCTATGGAAATTTCATTAGGATCCCTCTAGTTTTCATACCTTTGTCAATGTTATTGACAAAAAGGGGAAGAATTAATGTGTAGGTCACACTACAAATACATATGGTTTTCGGATCATTATGTAAGGGGGAGTGGTTTTCATGTGAGATGAAGTATTGACTAAGAGGGAGTGATACATATCACCATAGTATTGTTGTCAAAGTTGTGATACAATTGAACTTTGATGCTGTGTAATAATACTATGACACTGTGTAACAACGATCGGGAGCTTTTGTTTTCTCATTGTTATGGCTACGGATCTTCAACAACGATGTTGCTGCATTGAATATCTTTGGAATCATTTGAGTACTTAGAAGTGACGAAGATTTCGAGTAATGTTGAAGAACCAAGGAGATCATGCATATGGAAGAGAAGCTGCAAAGTTTATTTATTTTGTATTCCATATGTATTGATAGTTTTGTCACTAAAATTGACAAAGGGGGAGATTGTTAGAGCACTGCTCGGTCGAACTCGCAAGCGTTGCTATCTCAATCTTGTTTGTAAAGTTTAGTTGCCAAAACTATAAGTCTTAATTTCTAGTCTACTTATAGCTAAGTCTCGGACAAGGATAGTAAGTGTAGTTGATCTCTAGACTCCACGGCGTTCATCATGCAAAGACGAAAAACTACTCAAGGAACTTGTGGAACTTCATCGACTAAAAGGTATGTGGAGACTTGAACTTATCTATCACTCAAAAGTCTATCTACTCTATCTCCTATCTTGAGACAAAAGTCGTATTGCTATATAGACTTCGATTATACACATTTGTTATTTCGAGCGGAGTATATATCGCTTATCTATTTCTCAAAATATGTGTTGGTAAGCTTTCTCTTTGGCCAAGTTCATCTTTACAAGTAACGAAAGTCATGTTGATTATTTCAATATCTTGAAAATCGCTTTGATGAAAAATAGTGTGTGAATAACCTCTATTTAACATCCTCTAAGAATATTTCAATGATTGAAATGAGAGTTTAGAATATATAACCTTGAATGGATATAAACATTGTATGTGAACTCATACTTGTGTAAGTCCAAAATCCTTGAACTAATGTATCCGTACTTTACTGGTTCAGGATGTCCGGAAGCTAAGTCCGCATACCCGTATGCGTACTGTCGGAAGTTCACATCCCGTGAATTTTTGCTGGAGTTTGTGAACTGAAAACAAACTCAAACCGGATACTTAAGTATGCGTACCGATATGCATATTTGAGTGGGTTATTTAATAAAAACGGTTTATTCATGAACTAAGACATATATAAACAAAGGAATGCATATTTGCAAACAGTGGCTATAATGTTCATGAATCGATTCGAGTGAATCAAAATCGTTTTTGCTTCGATTGTGTCTTGTATCCTTCTATGAGATCTAAGAAATTGAACAACTCTCTAACTGGTTCTTTTGAGTCATTTGAACTAGTTATGGTGAAGATGAATAAGGTTGATATGAAAGTGCTCATATGGCTAACCATTGGTTAACTATTGTTGAACCAACTAGGTGTACACGTTTAGGTACGGTTACCCAAACCTAAATGAACGTGCATTTCATTTGTGTATGACAAGCTAAGTTCGATCTAACGGTTGGAAGATATTAGCTTGAATCTAATCAGGTTTTCATCTAACAATGAATATTGAATTCTTTGTTACCAAGGTAACTTAGATTGCAAACCCTGATTTGGAGACTATATAAAGGAGAACTCTAGCAACTGGGAAACTTAATCCTCACACCTCCTGTGTGATACTAGTTGTATAAGATAGAGTCGATTCTCCTTTAACCTTAGGTTTCTACCAAGACCTTGTAGGTTAACGACTTGAAAACTTCATTGGGATTGTGAAGCCAGACCCAACTATTTTCCTTGTAGTTGTATGATCTGATCTTGCTGTTTCTATCGTGATTGAGTGCAATCGTAAGATTGGCTTGAGATTAATTTCTCCGATAGGCAAGATAGAAAAGTAGTCACAAACATCTTCGTCTCATCGTTTGTGATTCCACAATATCTTGTTTCGCTAGTCGATTAAGATTATTGTGAGGTGATTGATATTTCTAGGATGTTCTTCGGGAATATAAGTCCGGTATATCAATTGGTTCCTGTTCACCTTGATTTATCAAAAGACGGAACAAAACTCGTAGGTATTTCTATGGGAGACAGATTTATCTATTCCTGTAGACTTTTCTGTGTGATACAGATTTGTTTATTAAAGTCTTCGACTTTGGGTCGTAGCAACTCTTAGTTGTGGGTGAGATCAGCTAAGGGAATCAAATGCGTAGTATCCTGCTGGGATCAGAGACCTAAGGAGCGCAACTGTACCTTGGATCAGTGTGAGATTGATTGGGGTTCAACTACAGTCCAGACCGAAGTTAGTTTGTAGTAGGCTAGTGTCTGTAGCGTCTTAATACAATGTGTGTTCAATCTGGACTAGGTCCCTGGGTTTTTCTGCATTTACGGTTTCCTCGTTTACAAAACTTCTGGTGCTTGTGTTATTTCTTTTCCGCATTATATTTTGTTATATAATTGAAATATCACAGGTTGGGCGTTGAATCGATCAATTGGTAAATGCAACCTTTGGTTGTTGATTGAAATTGATTTATCCTTGAACATTGGTCTTTTGTACCGTTCAAGTTAATTTCTCTTGTATTCAATTAGACTCGTAGATTTCTATTTGCTTGAGTAAGTATTGAATCGAGAAATTGAGATATAACTTTTTGATATACTTTTTATTAAGATTGAGTCTGACTGTTTAGTTGATTCTCTTAAAAGTATATTGGAGTTAGTCCATACAGATTGCTAAGCGAAATATTGGGTGAGGTTTTTGTACCCCCATTTTTTCACAAATGCATGATTAGTCGGCAAGGTATTAATTCCAGAACTTTCCGACTAAACTATAGTCGGCAAGGTATAAGGATGAATACCGTGACGACCCTGTAAATGCTAATTTCAGAGACGAAAAGTCGTCAGGATATTCAACCTAGGAAGATAACGACTAATACTTGTCGGCAAGGTCGACAAAAAAATACCCTGCCGAATAATACTAGTCGGCAAGGTCGACAAAAAGATACCCTGACGACTTTGGCCACAATATTATTTTTTTAGTTTTGTTTTGATTTTTGATTTCATCACATTGGGTTAGAGTTTTGAAGATAGATTTTGAAAATTATTTGGGTGATCAGTCGGTAGGGTATTAATAGTAAGGGTAATTTGGTCTTTTAGCATCTTTTAGACACCCCTTAACGCACTACCTTGGATGGGGGAAAAATGGGTATACCCCAATTAATCTGGGTAAACCACAATCTCTCCAGGTTAGACAATGATGAAATATTGTAATTTTCACAATTAGTAGTGAATGTTCACACAGTGAAAATTATGTTCACAGTTTTACGAAAAATCAAGTTTTGATTTTTGAATAATAAAAATCTTGCTCGTGTTTGCAGGTTCGAGGAAACGAGCAAACTTTGAAGTATTAACTCTTGTATCACAATCACTACTGTTAGTGGAATCGTAAACAGGTAAGAGTTGAAAGTTACCATTTTTGTAGACGCAACATCTTTACTCCATGATTCATTGTCTTGTTGAATCCTGCGCTTTGTATGAAAGATATGTTGAATTAGAAATGTTATGCATTTGTCACAGCCACTTTGCAAGAATGACTGACTCCCATGATGACACTTCCAAAGATGATGCTTCCAGAGATGACATCTCTACGGATGCAACTTCAAGAAATGGTACTTCTGGGACCTCTGAGTGATGGTGAGAGATCCTTCATACTGAGTTGTACTCCTGGTTACCTAGTATCAGTAATGCAAGGAAAGTTTCTGGTGGAGGAATATAACATCGATAGAGCATCTCGACAAATGGGTCTTGATCAATGCGTCCCAGATGTTCGGAAGAGAAGGACATCAGTCGACCAACTTAAAGCTTCTTTAGATTGTACACATTTGAATGCGCGTGAATAAATGTACCCTTGTTATGACTGGGTTGCCTACGCAACTCCAGGTTATATAACTTTCTGGAATCAACAACTTGATCGTCTACATGATTTTGTAATGGTTGTTCAAACCCTAGTATAAGAGCCTCCTTCGGTTGAGGTGACTTCCGTTCGACCAAGATTGAAGTATCCCTCCAGTGGTGATAAACGAAAAGCACTTCCAGGATGTTTGCAAGTAAGTATTCTTCTTATGTCTTTTATAGAGATGGGATAACCGCACCTTAACCATTTTATTAACTTTACCACGGGACGATCGTGTAGTAAGATCTCGGATCAATGTTGACTTCACGGAAATGTAAGAAAGTCCCCGGGGCGGAGAACCAAGAAGTAAGGACTACAGGATGTTAGCAAATGGTATGCAGTTCCTAGCCATTTCTTTGGTGAGTTGTCGATGTTTCCTCCGTCATGACTTTTTTCTTATCCATATAATTAGGAACTCAAACAAATATCTGTTAATTTTTTTCAGAATTTTTCTCCTTCGAGCATTGATGGCCTTCGACTTGCTCCTGGGCAAGCAATTCGTGAACCCAATGCCGATGAAGAGGAAGTCGATGTAAGTATTTCTTTTCATAATCAATTATGATATCCCTTGATTGAAGTAATAATAATTGTTGCTGATATATACAGGAAGAAATTCTTATGGACAAAGAAGGCGCTGATGATGCTCATTCGTCTTCAAAAGATGGTCATAAAGAGAATTCTCCAGAGTTGGAACCGAATGACGGTAATAATCCCCATAATGGTGATTCCGGCAACATTGATTCTTTGAACGGATTAGAGACCCCTCAAGTAGTGTTCCTCTTGTATTTTATTCATAGAAGTATGGAATTTCTGATTTGTGAATGAATGAGCGAGAACCCATGTGAATGAATGAAAATTTTGCCGAAATACGTCACCAGAAAATTCAGAATTCGGCCTCTTAATGAAAACGCTGTAGAATCTTCGTCCGATGTCGGATTTTCGTGATCTACCCTGTTTTTTCATCCTCAGAAAATTTCCAAGCCTTTACAAAGAAGCTTTTTGAGTTTTGTGCACATTTAGGGGTCGAAATCGATGAAACAGTAAACTTCTAGGAGGTTTCCATAAAATTTTCAGCTGTCATGTAGTCCAAAGTTTTGGCCACATAGTTTTGCTCGTTTATCCAATTGCTGTGAATTTTGGATATGTTGTAGAGGACATCCATACTAATAGAATGGCATATAACTCAATCTTATATTCCTTACCAATTTCTCCCAGATCATCGCTTTGTATAGGTAAGTATAAAACCACTTCAGACATGCTTGCTGCAAAACGCCTCTTTTGTGATTTTTTGCCATTTGCTTGTGTATTGGATGCATAATGAAGTATATTGATGATGTTGCTTCACTTTACTTATGAATTTTATGATTGCAGTTTGAATTCCAAGCTTGAAAAATTCTAATCCGTATCCCTGTTGTATTAGGTGGAAAACGATGGAGTTGAGCATAATGGAACCAATAATGATGATTCGAGCAACCTCAAGGTCATTGATAATGAGACAACCATATCTGCACTTCAGGCCATGAGAAGGTTGTTGCTGAGACCGAAACTCCAATTGTTGTTACTTCAGAGATGGAAGAATCCGGGCCAAGAGTAGAAGAGACTGCTCCAGCAATGGAAGAAACGGTTTCCATGACTGTTGAAGTTGCTCCAATGATTGAGAATCGCATAGTGGTGCATGAATACCCTAATGCAGGGATCGTTTTCGATCCTACATTCGGTGAGTTCCTCCCATGTCATACACCAGTTGGTGGATTTAGCGTTCCCATTGGATATGTTGATATGTATGAGAATCTATGGAAGATGTAGGGTCACATTGTTGCTTCCAAAGACCCCAAGCGCAGTTACTTCTTGACAATGCAAGTAGGAGCTATCTTGCATGTCATAGATGATATACGGACCAGAGCTAAAAGTACGGTTAGTCAAGATATACTCTTTGATTGGGAGTATAACTTGGGAAAGTCTGAGGAGCTTGGTTTTAATGTAAAGTGGCTTCGTCAAAGGATCACTACTACCAAGCATGCGATTGAAAACAATGTACTTTTTCCCAGTAATGCTGTGGTGGAGAAGGAGGCCAAGTATGCTATATTGACCGAAGAACTAGAATTGGAGAAGGCGGCTCTGCAAGTCTTGAAGAATGCAGAGGAGAAGAAATCTTACTTTGCTGGCTTCCTTTGGTTTTTCTTCCATGATCTCTTAAACTTTGAACTTCTGAGAGACGTGAGGTTTTATTTTTGGTTTTGGTTTTAATTGATTTTGGATAAGTAGGTGATTGAGAATTTTCTTCTGGATTTGGTAGAGATTTTCTTTAAATACAATGAACTTCGATTGATTACTGAATTCAAATACTGAATGCAAGTATTGCAAACATTTTGGAGGAATAGAAATACAGTGAAATAAAATCCTAAATACCAAATCCAGGTGTTTTGGGTGCTCGTGTCTTTAACATCCAGTACCTCAAACGTCCAATGTCTCAGGTATCAAATGCTTTGAGCTAATTCTCATGTATCATTGCCACGTTCGCCTTGCCATCTATGTTGATCAACTTGTAGTATCCACCAACAACAGACTTAGCGACCATAAAAGCACCTTCCCAATTGGAACTCCTTGTTGAATGAAGATTGTGTTTGCCTGCTTTGAGAACCAAATCTCCTTCATGAAATTTGTTAGGTTTGATTGTTTTTGCCTTGAAGATCTTCTGCTGATTTGGCATTCCTATGACAATGGGGTTCCATGCTCATACGGACATCGAAACTTTCTGATTTTGTGGTACATATGGACACTTGTGCTCAGTTATAGAAGGACATCCAAGATGCTCTCCGTTGTACTTGTTCATCATCTCAGCAAAAAAAAATTCGGTGATATGCTCAATTTGAAGAGGTTCCACATTCAACCATTTAGTAAAATACTGTTTAGGTGAGACTATCCACTCATAACATTTGGTAATAGCTAGGTTGTGAGCAAGATTGAGTCCCCGGACCAGGGAAGCATGTTTGAAAGTTGATAATATGGACGCATGAGGGGGAATAATACTTGCCTGAGTGCGGAACCTTTTGACGAATGCATGCGCATTTTCTTCAGGCTTTTTTGTAAACTCCATCAGGGCCTTAAGTTCCTCCAGATGCTCGAATGATGGAGTATCCTCTACTTTTTATGAACCAGAGTTTTCTTCAACAGAAAAATGTGCAATTGATGATGACGTAGTGGTTACCTTTTTCATCATGGATCCACGTTCGTCCGAGGATCATGTCGTATCCCGAGTCTTCCCTGATTATATGAAACTTTGTCTCCGCCCAGGTGGAACTAGTTTTCATTTTGAGAATAATGTAGCCGTACGCATCTCTGAGTACTCCTTCGTGATCCCTGATTGAGATAGGATCATGAGTTGCTTCTTGACGAGTGATGCCTGCGGCTCTGAGAGTCTTCAAAGGGATGATATTGACAGCAGTACAAATATCAACCAAAGCTCTCTTAAATTCATTTCCTTTGAGATTGACTGTGGTGAGAAGTCCCCAATCGTACATCTCTTTGTCGGTTGCTGGAGGTTCAGGGAGTATTTCTGGAATGGGTAGGTGTTTCCCTGACACTATGTGATTCAAAGCCATGAACATGTCCTTCATTTGAGCCTTTGACAAGTAAAGCAATTCACATACGTTCTCGATCAAGGATTGGACTGCTTATTTGACCAGTTGTTCAGAAAGTGCAAAGGTCCTGATCGGAAGAGGATTTCTGTGCACCCCTTCAGTCCCCAATCCCCCTGAGTCGGCTTTCTCTTTAAATATGCGCTTCAATATTATGCAATCACTTGTCATATGATTGACAAACCATGAAAGCGGCAGTAACGTGGATCCTCCATTTCCTCCTCTGTTGGCTCTCTTCTGACAGGAGGTAGTTTGATCGCATCATCTTGGATCCATACTTCCAATAGCTCGATCACCTCTTCAATAGGAAAAGGAAAGTATGGTTCTGTCTTTTCATTCTGCTGACGCTGATTCGGTGCTTGCGCATTTCGACTTTGATTGTCCTTCCTTAATGCTTTTGTAGGATGGGATGCTGGAGGAACGTTCTTATGTTGTTGTGCCTCAGCATTCTTCTTGATCCCTTCAACAACATTCATGGAAGGCTGGACATTATACTGTTTGTTGATCAGGCGCCTGGCACTGCTTCGAGTTTCTTGTGGCTCCTCGACTTTTATAGCTTTCGTCCTTTCCAGTAAGGCCGGAGCAGTGGTTGCTGACCGTTTGGCTTCTTCATGAAGCTCTGAGAAAGTATGGAATCGCAGATTCTCTAGTAAAGCTCTGTAGACCGGGATCATTCCATTGATGCACAAGTCCACCAGTTGTTGTTCAGTGACATTCAGATCATCACAATCCAAAGCTTGGACTCTGAACCTTTTCACATAGTCGTTCGGATGTTCATTGTTTTTCTGAGACATTCTTCCAAAATCAGAGAGAGTAGTATGCTCTGATATGAAGAAGTATTTTCGGTAGAAGGCATTAACCATCTCTCCCCAACTAGTGATGCTTCCTGGTGCGATGTTATTGTACCATGTGTATGCTCGGCCTGTCAGGGATTTCGAGAATTCTTTCAGACGGACGACATGGTTGTGTTCGTGTTCGCCTAGTGCTTCTAGGAATCGAGAGACATGTTCTCGAGTGTTCCCCGTTTCGTTGTACAGTGTGAACATTGGAGAAGTGTAGCCCTTCGGGAGAGGAATTCTTTACGTAGCAGCAAGATATGGAGGTTAATGACGGTGAACAGATGGTGTTTTGTCTTTTCCTCGATCCTCCATAATGCGTTCCAGGTCTTCACGAGTGATGAAGTGATGAGTTTTGTAGTTGTTGTAAAAAGTGATAAGTAGAGTTCGTTCAACTCGGGCTTGTGAAGGATTTTTGAAAATTAAATAAAGTTGATTCAACAATAATAACAAAATACCGAGACCCTGGATTCCACCATTGACCAATTAAGTGATAAATTCTAATCAATATTCATGCAATTTTTTCTTTTAAAGTGATTCTAATATTTTGCCTTTAATAGATTTTTGAAGTAATAATTGTAAGCCCGAAGCATGAAACATCAAAAGTATTAAAACCAAGCATGTCCCATCAAAACACTTCACAACTACTCAATAAAAACCAATTTTTCTTTTAAGTTCTATGCAAATAATCATGTAAAATAATTTCAATAAATAATTAAAATAGAACTATACCACTTTTAATGGAACAATGGCTTCCTCAGTCGCCTCGGCTAAGGGGTTTAGCTCCTCATATTAATCACTTGCTCAAAGTACATATTTATAGCTCAAAAGTTGAAAGAATACACTGTAGTCGCTGAAGGTCTAAAACAGTAGACAGAATCGTCGGTAAAGGTCTTCTGTGACTTCAGGAAACTGCTTATAAACGATACTCAGCTGCTGCTGTTGAACTACGATATTCGTCTGCGACGGTTCAGTGAGGGTCGTATGTTCTTCTTCTTCTTCTCCGGCAGCAGCAACAGCAGCAGAACTCGGTTTCCTGCAAGTTGATTTTTTCGGCTCTGTGGTGTTCTAAACTTCCCCTAAAGTCTTGGTTCCCTTCCTAGGATTCGTACCAACCCTTTTATACATAATAGAGTAAGGAAAATTCGAGAATATCTTTGATTTTTTCCTCCCCAACAAGTCACGATAATTCTTTTTTCTCATCAGCTGCACGTCTCCTCAGTCAATCCAAGCTGTCCAAACTCTTCCTGTGATAGAATCAAATCTCTCAGAAGAGTTTCCTTCCTCTTCTTCACGTAAGTTTCCATAAATAAACCAAGAAACTTGCCCAAAATAAACCGTGATAGTTTTAACCTTTTTTCGCCTCCAATTCGAGTTCTAGCCACTTTGGATCCATTCCAACACCCTTACCTCGCCTGTTAGGTCCATAGGAGCAAACCCAATCAAATTTAGCCCTTTAATCTCCATAAAAATCGATCAACAATCCAACCCTAAATCCGTCTGTGAAAAGAAAATTTTCCCGCCAGTTTTCTGTTTTTTTTAAATGTGAAGAAATGTGACCTCCCCCTATCCAATCCCGGTCTGTGCTTAGCAGCTGCTTGGAAATGGGTTACCCCTTATCCAAAATGAGAGTCCGAATAGCAAATGTCCTCCCGGGTACCTTTAACAACTTTTCGAGCCAATTTTGCCGCAAAAGCCTATTCCTCCAAAAACACCTACAAAGGGATAAAATACCAAAATTAGTACAGAAATGGGTACTAACAGTATACACAAAAGAGATGAAAATAGACACATAAATGCGTCTATCAAATACCCCCAAACTTATTATTTGCTAGTCCCGAGAAAATCAAAACTACAAAATAAAATCCCAACTCACTGTCGCAGGCATCGTCGATTGCACTTAGCATGTGCAATAAGCCTTTAAACCCCTAGGTGGCCCTAGTGGCCGAGTTATAGTCTCGGGAGGGTTTACCAGAGGTGTACCCACAAAACCTTTACTCCAGACCCTAGCTATCTACGCAGAACCTTAGAATGCACTAAAGAACCTCCTTGGTTGGCATACTTATTGATTACGGGAGGAAGTACCCTGATGCGAAATTCCAATTGCTGTATATGAGTTTGCACTCAAGTATACTAAAATTCATATATAAGTGACAGAGCTCTACTAAGATAGTTGCACTATGGACATCAATATCCGGAGTCAACAAATCACATTGAAAGATTAAGAGATGGATATAGAAAAACATAGCTGGTTTTGATGTTGACTAGGTGAACGGTGTTTTCTCATATCTGTATTAAGGCCTCCACCAAGATGAACCTATCCAAATGGACTGAGGTACCGGTCTGACTAATATCAACACAACTGGCATATACAAGGGAACCAGTGGTCGATAATCCTAATTCTAGATCAACTCGTCTGGCATATACAAGGGAACCAGCGGTCGATTTATTGAACACACATTTATTTTTTATTTTTTTATTTTTTAGAACTAACGACATGATTAGATCTTGTGGATCCAAGCGCATGCCTCTTGTCAGCAGATTACATGGTAATTCCCGTGGATCCTGCGTTCCACGCTTGTTTAGGCGACGGAGACAGGGAGAACACACACATATTGCTATCCAAGTGTTAAAATTTATTCCGATTGGTCTAATTGGTCTGGTCTTTTTTTTTTTTTTTTTTTTTGGTATCTCAATCACTCTATTTCACCCTAGCATTGGTAACAACTTGAATCGTGAGCCCCACCTAATCACTTAGAGAAACATATTTTTAAAAGAAAAGAAAATAGAAATAGAAATGAAAAGGACTCAACGAGATATGGCGAAACTATCATGTTATTTCTAACACCTGAGCTCTGTTCTTTTATGAATAGACTCTTTTAGATGTTTCCATCTAATCAGATTGGTCCCTCAACTCTTAAACCAAAATGTTTCAATCCACTTAGATTGGTTAGTGCCATCCTTAATAGGCATAAATTTCTAGGCTCTGGAGTTTATAACGCAACTAAAAAGTTTCTCCCATACCCCCAAACTTAAATCTAACATTGTCCTCAATGTTTTAAATATAAAATTAAAAGCATGAACAAGGAGAAACTGTTACCATTTGAAGCAAAAGAGTTAAGGAAAGATATTACCGTGTTGCATGAGCATGGGTTACCTCCCAATAAGTGCTAAGTTTCAGGTCTTCAGCCAGACATCAAGTACCATAAAATTGCTAATTACTTTTCAAATCATATATCAATAGTCGAAACAACTGTGGGTCATCAAAACCAAACAGCACTGCCACTAATACGAGACAATTGCACAGGATTAGAAAAATTAACAGACGGAGCACAACCTGATCTAAAATTTCTTGCAAGACAACTGGGTTTATCTGTGACGCCCTCTTAGGCTTCATGTGAGTGTCTTGACAAACATTTTTTTGAACTATGAGTTCCCACTTCCAGGACGGTATCAGGAGGATCAGGTTGTGGAGTCGGGACAGACTCAAGTAATACCTCAGGCACACTAGACTCGAGTCCCAAGTTAGGGACTTCTAATAAAGATACTTGACCATCACTACCCCGAAAATTAGGGTAGTCAGTATTCTCAGACAAACCTCTAATTATTGCTTGAATTTCCGGATCCTAAGAGTCTTTAAAATAATCAAGAGCTTCTTCCAGTTCTCTACCCCCAAACTTAGAGTCATCATTACTCACAGAAAGACCTAACACTAGTGACTGAATTTCTGGGTCTGTAAAGTCCTTGAAATATTCGAGAGCTTCTTCTAGTTCTAAAGTTTGGTCATCTATCTTACCTAAGATAATTGTCTCATCAAATTCATCTAAAGAATCACCAAACAAAGTGTCGTCCCAATTATCCTGAATTAGATCCTGAACCAAAGTACTAATCATATTCACTTCCTCTAAATCATCAGAAGGTTGTCTAGTAACATTAAAGACATTTAGTTCAGTGGTCATATTACCAAAGGATATGTTCATAAGTCCGGTCCTACAGTTGATAACGGTATTAGACGTGCTAAAAATGGGCGACCTAAAATCACCGGTATTTGATTCTCTGGGTCAGGGACAGGTTGTGTATCTAGGACTACAAAATCCACAGGATAAATAAACTTTTCGACTTCAATAAGAACATCTTCTATCACACCACGAGGAATTTTAACAGACCTATCAGCTAACTGCAGTGTTATCTTGGTGGGTTTCAATTCACCAAGTCCCAGTTGTAAGTACACATGGTACGGAAGTAAGTTCACACTAGCTCCTAAGTCAAGTAAAGCTTTTTCTACCCTGTGTTTTCCTATCATGCAAGCAATGGTAGGGGCACCTGGGTCTTTATACTTAGGAGTTGTGGTGTTCTGAATGATCGAACTTACATGACAGGCTAAAAAGGATTTTTTAGGGACACTAAGCTTTCGCTTTCGCGTACACATATCCTTGAGGAACTTGGTATAAGCCGGAAGTTGCCTAATTGCTTCTAGTAACGGAAGGTTTATGGTAAAACCTCCATAATGTCATTAAAGTTGGATTCATTCTTTGTTGGTACTAGTAGCTGTGGAAATGGGGCTCTAGGTACAAAATCAGACCTCCCAGGGACCGAATTTACATCATCAGAAACTTTATCGGTCTCTTCAGCTATGGGTGGTCATGTGGGGTGAACTACAGTAGGTTCACTATCGGGCATGGTTACCTTGTTGTCTACAATTCAACAACTCCTAAGGGTTCTAATAGTATTCAATTGTTTTATATTTACTTCATGAACTCCTCTAGGGTTGGGTTGTGTTTGACTAGGAAACCTACCTTTTTCTCTCAAAGACTCATTTATCAAACTAATCTGGGTTCTCAACTCGGAAATAGCCTGACTATTTTCTTGTCCTATCTTGTTACTAACTTGTAGACTTTGTTCTACTGATTGCTGAAGTTTTGCAGTTTGCTGAGTTAACAACACGATAGACTCCTCTAGGCTTAGGATTCTCTTATCCAACTGATTCTGAAATTGAGTTGGCCCTGAAGGATTCTTAGCATAACTAAAATCTGGGGGAGCATTAGAGTTACTAAACTGACCTTGATTCTGGCCCTTAGACCATGAAAAGTTCGGATGGTTTCTCCACCCAGGATTATAGGTTTCTGAATATAGGTAAAATTTCTGACGATTATCTAATCTAGTGTTATTATAAAGAGCATTGGCTTGCTCTGCATTATTCTGGCCTTCCCAAAAAGGCTCCAATCCACCACTAGTGCGACCCATTTCTAGAGCTTCTAACCTTTTAGCTATCGCTGCAATCTTGGCATCTGATTCATAGCTTCCTTCTACCCTATTAAAGTTTCCTCTGTTTAGAAGAATTGTTTTCCGGGGTTCCCTACTATTTTCCCATTGTTGGGTCTTTTCGGCAGCTTCCTTCAAAAATGTCATTGCCGCATCAACAGTTTGGTTCTCAAACCCACCTGTACACAGAGCTTCAACCGTGGTTATTGTGGAATAATCTAAACCCTCATAAAGGATCTGAACTAGCCTAACCTTTTCTAAACCATGGTGAGGACATTGTGTTAACAAATCATTGAACCTTTCCAAATACCTATACAAAGATTCTCCATCTTGCTGTGAGAATGTGCAGATTTGCGTCCTAATAGACGATGTTTTGTGCCTAGGGAAAAACTTATTGAAAAAGGCAGATGTAAGTTGTTCATATGTTTCGATTGACTCAGCAGTCAAACTATACAGCCACGATTTGGCTTTATCTTTCAGTGAAAAAGGAAATAACCTAAGTTTCAAAGCATCATCATCTAAGCCTCTAATTCTTAGGGTACTGCAAATTTCTTCAAAATCCCTAACATGGAAATATGGGTTTTCATTTTCTTTCCCTAAAAATATTGGGAGCATCTGTATGGTCCCAGGTTTAAGTTCATAGGTGGCTTCTGTGTCAGCTAACTTAATACACAAGGGACGAGTAGTCCTAGTCGGACTTAATAAAGTTTTCAAAGTAGCCATTTCTGGTGCTATCGGAGTATTGGGGATTCTCTCCTCAGTAAAAGGAGTACGTTCAAAACAGGACTCTCCGAAAATCGGACCTTCTAGGTCAAAGTAATCGAGACGCTTAGAACTGCTAGGTTGTTCTTTAACAAATCTACCTAGGGTGTCTCTTTTACGTTCAGGCATACAAGAATTCCCTAAATTTGAAGGATAATCAATCGCAAATCAAGGACGACTCAACCAAATCAACCCTATTGATTTCTAGAAAACAAAAAGCATGATGGCTCCACTTAGATTGTTTCTAGACCAGCTTCTACTCTTCCAAGAGGCAACTGGGTATAATTTTAGCAAACCTCGTAGGACGATCCGAATAAAGTAAGTCGAAGAGAAGTAGGAGAAGCTCAGAGGAGCTTTGATACCCCCACCTCTTTGGCAACGCTTCCCTGGGTTACAAGGCGGCTCTAATCGACTTACAGTAATCTTCCTGAACTTTGAGTTAGGCTAACAAGATACCCAATACGATCCTTTTGAACGACTTTCCTATAAGCTCGTTACCCTATCGGTCTCGTTCTAGTCAATATTTTAAGCTTAGGTTCGCGTTCGGTATTGTTTTCCTAAGGCGGGCAAGAAGAGAACGGTGATGAAATCCGAACCCTTATCTTGTATGGCCAGGCCTTGCCCTTTACTAGGAAAATAAACGTTTGTATTAAATTCCTTAGCATATATGTACCTTAAGGAATACAGTAACTCGCTGACAGGGGATTCGCGAGTGTTCAGAATCTTACCTCCCGTTCCAGACAGGGGATGAATCGGTTGTAGTCGACTCAGGCCACTGACTCCTGTGTCAGTGTACGAACCCAAGGTGCAGAGACAATATCGTAATTGTCCTCCTTCTCTGCAAACAGTTTTTATATTTAAGGATACCCTTCCGTAAGGTATATAAAAAAAAAAAAAAGTGTCCAAAGTCCAAAAAGTCCAAAAAAAGAAAAGAAAAATTACAAAATAATAAAGAGACCCTAATACATTTTTTTTTCTTTTTTCTTAAAAATAAATAAACAAAACCCTAAAAAAAAAATAAAAAAAAAATAACTAAAATAAAGTTGTCTTCTTTTCCGTTCTTTTCGCTTTAATCTTTTGCTCCAAGTCTTTACGAAATCACCAAACTCCTTGGCTCAATTTTTTTATTTACGTTCCAAAACCTGTAGACAAAAGACAAATACCCAAAAACGTAAAATAGAACAAAAATAAATAAAAATAAATCTAAAACCCTAAAAACAAGTCCGCGTCGGCGGCGCCAAAAAATTGATGAGTTTTGTAGTTGTTGTAAAAAGTGATAAGTAGAGTTCGTTCAACTGGGGCTTGTGAAGGATTTTTTAAAATTAAATAAAGTTGATTCAACAATAATAAGAAAATACCGAGACTCTGGATTCCACCATTGACCAATTAAGTGATAAATTCTAATAAATATTCATGCAATTTTTTCTTTAAAAGTGATTCTAATATTTTGCTTTTAATAGATTTTTGAAGTAATAATTGTAAGAACGAAGCATGAAACATCAAAAGTATTAAAACCAAGCATGTCCCATCAAAACACTTCACAACTACTCAATAAAAACCAATTTTTCTTTTAAGTTCTATGCAAATAATCATGTAAAATAATTGCAATAAATAATTAAAATAGAACTATACCATTTTTCATGGAACAATGGCTTCCTTCGTCGCCTCAGATAAGGGGTTTAGCTCCTCATATTAATCACTAGCTCAAAGTACATATTTATAGCTCAAAAGTTGATTAAAAGAGTAAAAGAATACACTGTAGTCGCTGAAGGTCTAAAACAGTAGACAGAATCGTCGGTAAAGGTCTTCCGTGACTTCAGGAAACTGCTTATAAACGATACTCAACTGCTGCTGTTGAACTACGATATTCGTCTGCGACGGTTCAGTGAGGGTCGTATGTTCTTCTTCTTCTTCTCCGGCAGCAGCAGAGCTCGGTTTCCTGCAAATTGATTTTTTCGGCTCTGTGGTGTTCTAAACTTCCCCTAAAGTCTTGGTTCCCTTCCTAGGATTCGTACCAACCCTTTTTATAATAATAGAGTAAGGAAAATTCGAGAATATCTTTGATTTTTTCCTCCCCAACAAGTCACGATAATTCCTTTTTCTCATTAGCTGCACGTCTCCTCAGTCAATCCAAGCCGTCCAAACTCTTCCTGTGATAGAATCAAATCTCTCAGAAGAGTTTCCTTCCTCTTCTTCACGTTAGTTTCCATAAATAAACCAAGAAACTTGCCCAAAATAAACCGTGATAGTTTTAACCTTTTTTCGCCTCCAATTCGAGTTCTAGCCACTTTGGATCCATTCCAACACCCTTACCTCGCCTGTTAGGTCCATAGGAGCAAACCCAATCAAATTTAGCCCTTTAATCTCCATAAAAATCGATCAACAATCCAACCCTAAATCCGTCTTTGAAAAGAATTTTTTCCCGCCAGTTTTCTGTTTTTGAAAATGTGAAGAAATGTGACCTCCCCCTATCCAGTCCTGGTCTGTGCTTAGCAGCTGCTTGGAAATGGGTTACCCCTTATCCAAAATGAGAGTCTGAATAGCAAATGTCCTCCCAGGTACCTTTAACAACTTTTCGAGCAAATTTTTCCGCAAAAGCCTATTCCTCCAAAAACACCTACAAAGGGATAAAATACCAAAATTAGTACAGAAATGGGTACTAACAGTATACACAAAAGAGATGAAAATAGACACATAAATGCGTCTATCATGAAGCCTGCAGGTTCATTCATTGGTGGGTTATCTGCAGCCTTGTGGACTTCATCATCATCTACTACATGGATTGGAGTGACTTCAGGATCAGCATCCAAAGATGTTTCTTTGGATTTTCCCTTCTCCTGAGTTATGTCTGACATCTTGATAGTGAGAGTTTTAATATAATTGCATAGCTCTTTCTGGGTTACAGCATGTCAGTCTGATTTTTGGCGAGAGTCTCTTGCACCTTCATGAGATCATCTATGGTAGGCGGATTTTCTCTAATTTCCTCAGGAAAGCGGCCGAACAGGGGATGGTCTCCAATGTTGGTTTGAGGAGGAGTGGTATCAACAACACCGATGTTGGAAGCAAGAGTGGTTTCTGGAGTACCACCATTATTGCTAGTGCTAGCACCATTTTTGTTAGGATTTGTAACTGAACCTAACGAAAGATCAACAATTTTGTGAAAGTTTGAGAATGCAACCGAGAGATTAATCTCCCACTGTGGTCGCCAATCTGTTGATGGGGAAAAACGATTTGCTGGTTTTTCAGGAAATGGAGAGACGACCGTGCGTTCGGAGACTCCTCAACCGAGCAAACTGCCTAACCTCAAATAGATGCACTGCACGGGAGTGATTTGAGTTCGAGAGATCAATCTGTAGGACTCCGGCCTAAACCAAGAAATGGCCGTTCCAGAGTCAATTCGGTCACAAAGAGGGAAGAGGGTTGATCTGTAGGAGAGAAGCTGAGAAGTGTGTGAGATCAATGGTGATCAAGGATTGTGAATGTGTTATGGGTTTCTGCAAATGAAGAATAAGTTTGCATTCTGCTCAATTGAGAGAGATTGTTGCTCACACGATGATTCTTGGTTAGACAGATATTGTCTGTTTGACTAATGTTGTTCTCAATCGTGGGTTCAAAAACTTATTTATATTGCTAGAATGTAGACACATTGATCTCCAGTAAGTGTGACGGTTGCTCGAGTGAAAGAGTGGGAAAGTGGGAAATCGTGGTTTAACCAGTTCCAGGTCGTGCGGAGACTTGGTTGATTGTCCACCCACTACTTTGCTAACTCCCTCAACTGCTTGCACGACTTACTCACATTTCTCATCGTGGATGAACACACGTGTCGTAGGCCGCCAGACTAAAACCCTAATTAATATACCCCCATGTGACATGATTGATGTCTCATGATTTTTGGAGTCTGCAAGGAAGATGTGTATTTGATTAGTCAGTCATTGACTTGATTAGACGATGAGTCTAAGTATTGTTCAGTCGAGCATGATTGCCGAATGCTCTAGGATTCATGGATTGAACATGTCTGCTGGGACGTATTGTTCTCGCATGACGTTGATAATTGAATCAACATAATGAATATTGATAGTCTGAGCACATATTGCTCGTCTGAGAAAATATTGCTCGTATGATGAATTGTTGAATATTGATAGTTGAATCAATATTCGAGCATCTGAGAAAATATTGCTTATTCGATGCATTACTGAATATTGATTGTTGAATCAATATTCGGGCCTCTGAGAAAACATAACTCATTCGATGAATTACTAAATACTGATAGTTGAATCAATATTCGAGCATCTGAGCAAATATTGCTCATTTGATGAATTATTGGTAACGTGGCCAAATAAAATATTAATTAAAATATTGGTAGATGAACCGAATATTACATAATTAATCAAGATGTTGATTGCTGGATCAACATAAAATTATTAGTGCTTGAACTTGCTCAGAATCATGATTCGCAGAGCATTCAGTTCAAAACCCTAATTTTGATTAATTGCTGATCAATTGATGATTTATTGAAAATAAGTCAATGAGTGAAGGAGGGACCGTCTACATGGGATGATGGTCGACCATGTAGCACCCAGTGCTCAAGTGAGCATGCACCAAAGTCCTTTGTTGACCAGTTGGTGAAAGGATGATCAAATGCTGGTTTAATCATTTATTAAAATAGTGCTCGTATGAGCGTTAGGTAATAAAACCTAATTATGGAGAGATGAGGACCGGACAAGGGGTCATGGGACCGACCCTTGGTGGTTATGGGACCAGCTGGTGGTCAATTGAGCAAATTCCAAGTTGGTTGGAGAGAGTTTGGACCCACTATGAACTGCTGAGAGCTAATTAGGTAAAAGTTATGAAAGAGTGTGGGACCGGCTCCTTGCAAACCTAAGGGCCGACCTTGGTCAGTCAAGTTGGCATTCCCGTGTCACCATACTATCCGTGTCTCAATCTTGAGAGTTTCGGTAATTTCTGGTGCGCATTGGTGCAATATTTTGGATTTTCAGAAGAGTTTGATCTTGACTGAAACTCTCGATTTTGCTCAAGTGAGCAAGTAGAACTTTGCTCGTGCAACCATTATTTTGAGAATATTAAAATAATAATATTTTAATATTTGACGTGAGAAGCCTAGTCGGTCACGTGACCATTTGACTTTTTCATGGCTTGAGCAATATTTGAGAAAATATTGAAAAAACTAGGGTTTTTGCTCAAACGATGGAGTTTCATGAGATGAAGGAAATAATAATATGAGAAAATAGGGAATTGTAAGGTGTGGGACCGGTCACGGCTAGTCATGGCCGGACGGCTAGGTGACCCGAGCCCGTGACACGTTTCGCCATTTTTACTATTTTTCATCGTTTGAAGGAAAATATAGAGAAACTATGAGTTTTGCTCAAACGAGGGAGTTTGCTCAAATGAAGGAGTCTTCAGGAGATGAGGAAAAATAATATAAAATATTATAAAGAGGTGCGGGACCGGCCACGACGGCATGACCAGCCGGCCAGTGGGCCCGGTCCCCTTAGGCGCCTCTTTATTATTTTATTAATTAATATTATTTTCCTCCCTATTTTGCACAGGTTTCCTCGTTTGTCCATATTTTCGAACGGTCGTTCGTGCGTTAGGGTGCTCATTTGTGCATTATTTGCTAAGTACACTCGCACCATTTTCTCGGGGCTTACTCGATGGTGGCCCAGATGCCCGATCAATGAATATTTATTACTAATCCATGAAATTCAGTTGAGAATCAGTCATGAAATGGAGCAATAAAATTAATTGAATATCTATTACTAATCCATAGAAATTCAGCTGAGAATTCACAAAACGGAGTAATGAGATAAAAGGGTTAGTCAAATATGTGACAAAGGCCATAGAGTTGTCTTCAATACGAATGGATGTGACATTGTAGACAAAACTGGGAAAGTAATTTTTAAGGGAACTCGTTGTAAAAACAACTGTTATCTTATTGATACTCAGTTTAGTAACTGTAGCAATTTGACTATGGTGGAATCTACACATCTTTGGCATGAGCGTTTTGGTCACATCAATTATCGCCTTCTAACTAAGATCATTAACAAAGAACTTGTTAGAGGCGTTCCCATAATCAATGCAAAGATTGATGGTGTTTGTGGTGCCTGTCAAAAAGGTAAACAAACGAAAGTTCACCATAAATCATCTCGAGATATTCTCACTAAAGCTCCACTTGATTTAATTCATATGGATCTCTTTGGACCTATTCAACAACCTACGGTTGCGGGTAAGAAGTATGTTTTAGTTATGGTAGATGATTACACCAGATTCACTTGGGTAGCATTTCCATCTCATAAGAATTAAACCCTTGATGAATTCAAGATTATTGTTAATAGAATCCAGAATGAACAAGGTTGCAAACTAAAGAAAATTAGAAGAGACCGCGGAACTGAATTCAAGGACACTAAGGTGTTTGAATTTTGTGACAAACTGGGGATTATTCAATAATACTCACCACCCATTACTCCACAAGCTAATGGAGTTGTAGAAAGAAAGAATAGGAACATTCAGGAAATGGCCAGGGTAATGCTCCATAACAAAAACTTACCTTTAAGGTTTTGGGGAAGAAGCTATTTTCACGGCATGTTATTTGATCAACCATGTCTACCTACGGTCTAAAACCCTAAACACTCCTCATGAGTTGTGGTACGGTAGGAAACCCAACTTACACTATCTCAGAGTGTTCGGAAGTAAGTGCTACATTCTAAAAGATCGAGAACAGAGAGGGAAATTTGATACTAAAAGTGATGAAGGTATCTTTCTTGGCTATGCTTCTGATAGTCGTGGTTTTCGAGTTTTTAATCTCAGAACCCAAGTTATGATGGAATCTGCTAATGTTATCATTGATGATATTAGTAATTTTCATCATGAAAATCCTCCTGCTAAATTGCCTCCAACTGAGACAATTGAGAAAGTCAAAGAAATCCCAGAATAAGTTGAAGTCATCCCAACTGTTACTGATCATGACATTTCTAGTGACGAGGAGAAGAACACTGATCAGGCTACTCCTATTGAACAAGAACGTGTCCCTCCACGACACCTCTGGGTTCAAAGGAATCATGATCCCAACAGTATTATTGGAGGAAGAGATTCTACAACTAAGACAAGAGGACAACTGCAAAATATTTGTAATTTTGGTTGTTATCTTTCACAAGTAGAACCGAGAAATATTTTCGAAGCTCTTAGCGATCCATTTTGGGTGAATGCAATGCATGAAGAGTTAAATCAATTTCAAAGACAAGACGTATGGGAACTAGTACCTTGTCCCTCCAATATCAATATTGTTGGTACCAAATGGATATTCAAGAATAAGTCTGATGAATTTGGTACAATTGTCAGAAATAAAGCCAGACTTGTCGCTCAAGGATATTCACAGATTGAGGGTATCGACTTTGACGAAACCTTTGCTCCTGTGGCACGTATTGAGTCCATTCGGTTGTTATTAGATCATGCTTGTTTTCTTAAGGTTAAGCTGTTTCAAATGGACATAAAATCCGCGTTCCTAAACGAAAATTTAAAGAAAGAGGTCTATGTCGTTTAACCTAAGGGTTTTGAAAATCCTGATTTCCCAGATCATGTCCTTAATCTTAAAAAGGCATTATATGGGTTAAAACAAGCACCTCGTGCCTGGTTCGAAAAACTAACTACTTATCTTCTTAGGAAAGGTTTTTCGAGATGCGGAGCTGATAAAACCATGTTTACCAAATGAAGTGGGAAAGATGTTGTCATTGCTCAAGTGTATGTAGATGATATCATCTAAGGTTCAACTTCTGAGAAACTTGTAAAAGATTTTCAAGTCTCTCCTAGCAAAGAATTTGAAATGAGCAATGTTGGTGAATTAAAGTTCTTTTTAGGATTACAAATTCAGCAACATAAGGATGGAATTTACTTATCTCAATAAAAATATGCTAAGGATCTTGTCTCAAGGTTCGGTCTGGATAAGTCAACTCCATAACTGACACCTATGCCCACCACTGGTAAACTACATAGAGATGAGAAAGGAGTAAATGTGGATCAAAACCTTTATCGATCTATTATTGGTAGCCTTTTATATCTTACAGCTACTAGACCTGATATTGCGTTTAGTGTTGGTTGTTGTGCTAGATTTCAGGCTAATCCAAAGGAATCTCATCTTGCAGCTGCGAAGAGGATCATATGATATATTCAACATACTAGCGGGTATGGTTTATCCTATACTTTTGATAATAACACTGATCTTACTGCCTGTTCAGATGCGGATTGGGAAGGATGTGTAGAAGATAGAAAAAGTACTTCAGGGGGATTTTACTATGTTGGGTTGAATCTTGTGGATTGGCACAACAAGAAACAAAACTCACAATCCCTATCTACATGCGAAGCAGAATATATTGTTGCAGGTTCGTGTTGTACTCAACTTCTATGGATGAAACAAATGCTTGCTGAATATGGAATTGACACTGGAATAATGAAGATATTTTGTGATAACTCAAGTGCGATTCTCATCACTGAGAATCCTGTTGAGCACTCAAGAACTAAGCACATTGATATAAGTTCTCATTTTATTAGAGATCTCTATGAAAATGGTATCATCAATATTGAATTTGTGCCTTCAGTACAACAATTGGCTGATATTCTCACCAAACCTTTAGACACTGCTACGTTTCAATATTTACGGCAGTCTATAGGTGTTGTTTTGGTTCATTAGTTCTCTATCCTTTTGCCCCTGGACTCATTTATATCTTTTGGGAAATCAAGGCTTCGAACGCCAGTGTAGTGTTGTTTCAATTTCATATTTGTTTCTGCATAGATAACAATTCTATTGAGTATCAAAGGTTTCACTGAAATCCTTCTTTTCTTGTGAAAGTAAGGTCGCTCTTGTTGTTCTTTCGAGAATGACATTTTTATGGGGGAGAGTTCTTAATTGAACTTGTGCTTAATTGCCAAATCTTTGTGGGGAGGGCGGCTGTGGAATATTATAGGGGTTATCGTGTATCTTTATAAACTCCTTGATGAATGCATTTTGTTTCGGCTATATGATTGCATCTAAAAAAATTGATATGTGCTTTTCTTTTGGTCATGAAGTGTCTCTATGAAAATTTCATTAGGATCCCACTAATTTTCGTAAAGACAAAAGGGGGGAGAATTAATGTGTAGTTCACACTATAAATACATATGGTTTTCGGATCATTATGTAAGGGGGAGTGGTTTTCATGTGAGATGAAGTATTGACTAAGGGGGAGTGATACATATCACCATAGTATTATTGTCGAAGTTGTGATACAATTGAACTTTGATGCTGTGTAATAATACTATGACACTGTATAACAATGATTGAGAGCTATTGTTTTCTCATTGTTATAGCTACTGATCTTCAACAACGATGATGCTGAGTTGAACACATTTAGAATCATTGGAGTACTTGGAAGTGACGAAGATTTCGAGTAATGTTGAAGAACCAAGGAGATCAAACATTTGGATGAAAAGCTACAAAGTTTATTTATTTTTTATTCCATATGTATTGATAGTTTTGTCACTAAAATTGACAAAGGGGGAGATTGTTAGAGCATTGCTCGGTCGAACTCGAAAGCGTTGCTATCTCAAGCTTGTTTGTCAAGTTTAGTTGCCAAAACTATAAGTCTTGATTTCTAGTCTACTTTTAGCTAAGTCTCGGATAAGGATAGTAAGTGTAGTTGATCCTTAGACTCCACGGCGTTCTTCGAATGAAGAAGAAGAACTACTCAAGGGAACTTGTGGAACTTCATCAACAAAAGGTATGTTGAGACTTGAACTTATCTATCACTCAAAAGTCTATCTATTCTATCTCCTATTTGAGACAAAAGTCGTATTGCTATATAAACTTCAATTATTCACATTTGCTATTTCGAGACCAGTCTATCTCGCTTATCTATTTCTCGAAATATGTGTTGGTAAGCTTTCGCTTTAGCCGAGTTCATCTTTACTCGTGACGAAAGTCATATTGATTATTTCAATATCTTGAAAATCGCTTTGATGAAAATAGTTTGTGAATAACAACTATTTTAACATCCTCTAAGAAATTTTAATTGATTGAAATAAGAGTTTAGAACAAGTAACCATGTTTGGATATAAACATAGTATGTTCTCATATTTGTGTAAAAGTCCAAAAACCAGGAACCCAATGTATGCATACCCGTACGCGTACTGGCGGTTGTTGGAAATCCGGGTAAGTATGCGTACCCATACGCATACTGGCGGAAGTTTCACGTCCATGAATTTCTGCTGGAGTTTGGAAGTGAAAAAAAAACTCAATCCGGTTACTTAAGTACGCGTACCCGTTTGCATACTTAAGTAGGTTACTTTCTAAAATCGGTTTGTTCATGAACTAAAACATTTATATAATAAGGAATGCCATCTTTGCAAACCGTGGCTATAATGTTCATGAATTGATTCGAGTGAATCAAAATCCATTTTTATTCAATTGTGTCTTGTATGAGATCTAAGCAATTGAACAACTCTCTAACTAGTTCATTTGAGTCATTTAAACTAGTTATGGTAAAGATGAATAAGGTTGATATGAAAGTGCTCACATGGCTAACCATTGGTTAACTATTGTTGAACCGACTAAGTGTACACGTTTAGGTATGGTTACTCAAACCTAAATGAAGTTACATTTCATTTGTGTATAACAAGCTAAGTTCGATCTAACGGTTGAAAGATATTAACTTGAATCTAATCAGATTTTCATCTAACGGTGAATATTGAATGCTTAGTTACCAAGGTAACTTAGATTGCAAACCCTGATTTGAAATCTATATAAAGGAGAACTCTAGCAACAAGGAAACCTAATCCCCACACCTTCCGTGTGATACTTGTTGTATAAGCTAGAGTCGATTCTCCTTTAACCTTTTTTCACGAAACCCTGTAGGTTAACGACTTAAAGACTTCATTGGGATTATGAAGCCAGACCTAACTATTTTCTCTGTAGTTGCGTGATCTAAAATTGCTGTTTCCTATCGTGTTTGAGTACAATCGTAAGATTGGCTTGAGATTTATATCTCCGATAGGCAAGATAAAAAAGTAGTCACAAACACCTTCGTCTCATCGTTTGTGATTCCACAATATCTTATTTCGTTAATCGATTAAGATTATTGTGAGGTGATTGATAATTCTAGGCTGTTCTTCGGGAATATAAGTCCGGGTTATCAATTGGTTCCTGTTCACCTTGATTTATCAAAAGATGAAACAAAAACTCGTAGGTATATCTGTGGGAGACAGATTTATCTATTCAATAGACTTTTCTGTGTGATACATATTTGTTTATCAAGTCTTCGACTTTGGGTCATAGCAACTCTTGGTTGTGGGTGAGATCAGCTAAGGGAATCAAGTGCGTAGTATCCTGCTAGGATCAGAGACGTAAGGAACACGACTGTACCTTGAATCAATATGAGATTGATTAGGGTTCAACTACATTCCAGACCGAAGTTAGCTTTGTAGTAGGTTAGTGTCTGTAGCGGCTTAATACAGTGTGGTGTTCAAATCTGGACTAGGTCTCGGGGTTTTTCTGCATTTACGGTTTCCTCGTTAACAAAACTTCTGGTGTCTGTGTTATTTCTTTTCCGCATTATATTTTGTTATATAATTGAAATATCATAGGTTGTGCGTTAAATCGATCAATTGGTAAATCCAACCTTTGGTTGTTGATTGAAATTGATTGATCCTTGAACATTGGTCTTTGGTACCGTTCAAGTTATTTCTCTTATATTCAATCAGGCTCACAAATTACTATTTGTTTGATTGCGGATTTAATTGAGAGATTGAGATATAACTCTTAGATATACTTTTCTTAAGATTGAGTCTAACTGTCTAGTTGATTCTCTTGAAAGTATATTGGAGTTAGTCCATACAAATTGCTAAGAGAAATATTGGGTGAGGTTGTTAGACCCCCGCTTTTTCATGAAGCATCATACTCGTCCTGAGGGGGTGTATAGTAAGGGAACAACGGGCAGCGTGACGTTCTGAAGGCGTTAAGCTCTCTAACAAACATTATGTCTAGGAACCTCCCAATCATCAAGAGATTTTATACACGGTCTCTTTACGTAGTCAGGGAACAGCGAGCAACGTGACGTCCTGAAGGCGTTAAGCTCTCTAACAAACATTATGTCTAGGAGCCTCCCAATCATTTTGATTCTATGTAGAGGTGATGATGAAATGTGTGAAGCATCGAACGCTCAGCTGAGAGGCCTTTCGAAAAACATATTCATCATAGCTTTGAGAGGAATGTTATCTCAGTCAGAGATCGTGAAATGGTTCACGGATCATAAAATATGAATTGTCACATGTATTCCTGAAGCCGGGTCAGAAACATGCAGTATCATGATTTTACGATTTTGACCTTTGTCGAAAATCCACCATCAACAAAAAGCAGTAAAGTAATCAGGAGTTGTACTTGGCGTGAGTGGAAGAGTTGCGGGCGTGTGAGGAAAATCCGCGGGCGTGTGATGATGGTCCGCGCGTTTTTTGGTACAACCGCCCGATGTTCCATCACACGCGTGTCTCTTCTTCCAACTCACTCAACAAACCAACAAATTTGTTGATTTCTTCATACGTTGTTGAGTCCATAGTGGGAGCAAAATGAAAAAACTTCAAGTTTGTTCATTCCATAGGAACTGCTCTAAAGTTCCGATGAACAATAACATACGATTGACAGAGTGCGTACCAGTCCATAAAAAACAAAATAATTATGGCTTTGAATTTCTGGAGTGGTGCTTCCTGTAGCAATGCTGGTACCTTTTTACCCTGTAGCAATGCTGGTACCCTTTTTAGCGATCAGGAAACACCAACTCTAGTTTGTTGGATCGAAACCAAGCAACAAATGAATCAAACCAAGATAAAACTAAAACGAAACAATATGGGCGCCCTTAATATATACAAGACTAAGGCGAAAGAAAAATTAGGACATGTGTCTTTTGTACTTTCTTTTTATACTAGATTTTAACCCATGCCGTAACGGTACAGGTGTTATATAAAATTCTGGATAATTATGTTAGATTATCGAGAATAGTGGATTTCTAGTCAAATCCTGCTGAATTTTGAAATGAAGACCGAAAAATGGAGTATTCTGACGCCTGAGTCAATAGTGCTTAACCTTAATCAACTTTAAGTATATCTAAATAGGATGTTGTAATTAGAACGTTTAAAAATGGTTCCATAAGACAATCTATTGAAACGGGAATTCAAAATACTAACATTTTCTCATTATGCATACTACAACGAAAGGTATCGTGATTGATTAGTATTACATTCATATTACTAATTGTCAATAACTGATCAATACGTGCGCCTAACCCAAGTAACATCTCTTTAATAGAAATTGTTAACTATATATAATTTCTCATGTGGGAAAACTGTTGGTTTTGGAAACTGAAATTCACAATTATATGTTCAATAAAAAAATGGAAAGTTTTACGTGGAAGTAAGTTCCTTACTCTGGCTATCGGTTTGTAATCAAATCTTTGTGATGCTACCACTGAATATAAAAATAGTATAGAACATAGCCACTTCACCCTAATAATTCGTAAAGTACAAGATTGGGAAAGAAAATCAAAATTGAGAAAGAAAACGCAGTGAAGGTTATCTATAATTATATTTTCCTCTCGACTAAACAATAAGAGCAACCACGAAAAGGAAATATGCAACACTGTGGAACACTGACCTACTTTAATGTTAAGTCCAATCCAGCGATGTCGGATACCTAGCTATATATCTATGTGTGTGTGTGCGCGCGATTATTTCGTAAATACCAACCAATTGCCAAATTATAGTGTGTAACTAGAATAATCTTTTAAGTCTCTCTCTACGTCTCTATCAAGATGAAACCGAAATGATATTTCTACTAAAGTTTAAGCATGACAGAAAAGAAAAATTGGTACTTAAGAAATTCTCACCTTTTTAGTCAAAAAAGTTCTGAATACATTGCAACCCAAAATCCAGCGCCCAAAAATAGCCATATTTTCATAATCTGGCCAATAAAAAATACAAACACCCCTTAATTTTAACCATGGGATTATTGTAGTCAATTAGCCTATCTTTGAAATGTATACTTTCAGTTAAATACACAACAAATGAAATTCAAGAAAATAATAGAACCCTTAAAATTCATACATGAAGCAATGTAAAAATAAAGCGTTTTCTCAAAAATTGTTATCCCAGAGTGGTTTGATTGGTCAGAGATGTATGTTAGGTTGAAGAAGATTGAAAGAACATGGAAAAAAGATTGAGCAGAAGTATGTTTTTGAAGTTTTTTTTATCTTTCATTCCCAATTTTATTTCTGATTTTCATTTACTAAAAAATGGGGAATTGAAGTTTTTAAATCCTCTTCTCCTACCGTGTGCGACAGAGAGATTCAATTGTTCGGTTTTATGGGAAGATATGTTTGTTATTTTCAGTCGATCAGATTTATCTATTTTGATTTTGACTTTTGAGGTGGGAAGAAGAGAATATGTCATGCATTCTTTCTCAATAAAAGTTTGTATTCATGGGATCGACCACAACTATGGATTTACCAATTGGGAGGGAAAATCAAGGTCGCTCTTTATCTTGTCAAACTTCATTCTGTAATACATAAAAAAAAATAGGGAGAAAAGAATATCTAACTAAACTATAACCTGCGCCGTAATGGCACAACTCAATAATAAGTAATTTTTTGTGTACTGATATTGACTCATGCCGTTCATCTGTAGTTTTTATATAACGTGAAATTTCAAAAATAAATAAATTAATATTCATGAATTTTAACCAAGTTTATTTTATTATTAGGACGGTCAACCACATCGTTAACTTTATAATGTTACCTATTTTGTGGAGAAGCGGAATTAACATATTCTATTACTACTCACCAACACCACAAACCACCTGCGACCACTCATTTCTCCGCCACCAGCGCCCCCCGCCCCTCGTAGGCTGATGGGCTTACTTTTAAACGTCATGTATAAAATTTAGATTAAGCAAATTTAAGTCGTCAGTTAATTTATTCCTTTATAGTTTTTCTTGTTATATTCTCTTTATAGTGTAATCAATTTTATTTTAGTAGGAAAAACCAAGATTTATAAGATCGGGTACTAAAGATAGCAAGGGTACTATTTAGGTGATCTAGCGGTCATGGTTATTTCTTTTTATATGATATGTTATCATCTTTGAAATATTTGGTATATGCCTTTGTCAATCGTGCTAAAAACAAATGTTACATCTTTCACAATACAATGTTATCCATGTTGTAAAAACACAGAACTAATATCGTCTACTACTAATCACTGATATATCCACCACCAAAAAAACCACCTATTGTCACTATTTCTTCCACCACCACTTATGTTACCTCTTACACCAATCAACTACATCCACCATTCATTAACACCCGTCACCGCTTCTACCACCCCTACTTATTCCACTACCACTGATTAATAATGTCTACTGATATAATTTTATTATATATATTACTAGCGCTTAACCCGTACCGTAACGGCACGGGCATAATTTATATTTAGTTATGCATTTTCCGACATATGAATATTAAATATAATATTTATTAATATCAAGTTTACCTTTCTTATCATTACAAAATTAAAGGAAAACCCGATAGATATTTTTATTTTCCACTACACAAATCCTTTCTAGCATTTTTCGCCTTGACATTCTCTCATACTATGCCCCTCCTTTCTCGAGTTGTATCCTCAAGCCAGCCATAAAATTATATCGGAATTAATTTTTATATATTTTGTCCCCCCTAAAAGAACATTATTTGATATGTTTTTTAGTTTACAAAGATATCTTATCGATCCTTTGAAATGGTATTACCTTTCTGCATTTTTCTTATTTTAGTGAAGGATGTTAGGATCTTTATGAACCATAGGAACCTACTATGGGCCCGACCACATAGCACCAATGTTGTCCCTACTTGACCACCTTGGGATAAGGTGTGCGGTTTTAATCTAAAAAGCATCGGTGCTACATAAGGAGATGCCCAAGCTTATTAAGCTCCACATGTACTCCTCTTTATTCCATGTGGGACTATCCCTAGCTATACATATCTGGTTTATCGTGCCACATATTCCAACAATCTCCACCTTGGCGAGATTAAACCACTTCACCAGTCCAATCAAACTCTACCATATGATTACCATCTGTATATGCTACCCATCGATCATGATTATTGTCACTATGCGCCCTGGAATCCTACTCCACCTTGAGTTAATGAGAAAGAAAGCACTAACTACACCTTGAGCGCCAATTCAAATTTGGGCCTTGCCTACTCTATCTTGAGTTTGACTCCGCTTGCGCCTTAAAACGGATGACATCCACAACCACTTCTACGTTCGGACAGTATCCCCAACCATGGGATTTGATACCAATTATTAGGATCTTCACGGTCCATCAGACACTACTCAGGGCCAGCCCACATAACCCCGAACCCCACTTGACCACCTTGGGATAAGAGGTGTGGGTTTTTTAACTAAAAGGCCCCGGTGTTGTTTATGGAGATTCCCAAGCTTATTAAGATCCACATGTATTCCTCTTTATTCCATGGGGGACTATCCCTAGCTATACATATGTGGTTTATTGCACCACATACTCCAACAACTGAGCGGAATCAAAACATTAAACTATGTAAGTTGTAACAAAAATACAACACCTAAACTCATTCGTCTCAAGAATAATTGTGTATATATTAACAGCGTTCAGATCCTTGTTTCTTTTTTCCCCTTTAAGAATTGTCTGAAAAGAGTAAAACTCATAATTGACTGAACAATATATATATCGTATTGTATGTTCTTACTATTTCAATAACATAATGAAAAGCTAATTCATTCACTTAAGCTATTATATTTTAAAATGTTAAGTCATTTCCGATGGCAACCATTTTACTTACGTACGATGTAGTTCTAGTTTTTCAAAATTCCCAGATATATTATGTACATAATTCAATTCGGCAGGAAGAGTTCACCGAATGAAATATAGGTAATGACTTGTCCTTTCGTAACATTGCGGCCTTTTCAACATAGTTGGATCCAGAGTTGGTAAAAAGCACTGTATTTATGCGTTCTCGGGCGAGAGTAGGGATGGGGTACCTCCCAAAAAACCGTTGATGAATGACCGTATCAGTGTCAGTTGAAAATCCCACATTGTCGGATAACCGCAGTGACTAAGTGGGGATAATATTGGTGGAGGATCAAGTCCTTACAAAGGGTATTAGATTCTACCACGGGTTACCTGTTGAGGGTGAAAAAGTGTGCTTGACGGATTGTGTCGGGAAAGGGTCTCATGAGTGAGAAAAAATGTCAGAGTCTAGGATTGAACATATTCCTGAGCCGAGGACGGCTCCAAATTAAGTTGGTGGTATTATAGTATTCCTCTTTGGCATGTAGGATTCGTCAAATGGAATATAGGTAATGGTTTTTCCTTTCCTAACATCGAGACCTTTTCAGCATAATTGGCTTCATAGTTGGAAAAAAATCTCTATAGTTAAGCATGCTCGGTATTGAGTAATCCTGAGATGGGTGACCTCCTGAGAAGCTGTTGTTGGATGACCGCAGCGGTGACCATTGAAAACCCCATACTGTCAGATGACCATGGTGGCTAAGTGAGGACATTATCGGTAGAGGGTCAGGCCATTACATTCTACGACATTACGCTTCCAAATGTGAGGTTATTCGTTGCATAAAAATAATAAAACCATGATTAGTTAGTTAGTCAAATCGTTAAGTACTTAACCTAATAACAATACACTCTACTAACAATAAACTCTGTTATCCATCATCATTGAATAAAAATATCGTTAAACCATTTATCAAGAAATACGTGAGACGATGCGAAATTACTCATTGGGTACCAATACTTGCCACCGTCACTATGGTCCACTTATATAATTGTTAGACAATCTAACTAAGTTTGGTACTGCTTTTTTTCTTTTAAAAAAGAAAGTACTTTGAAAACATATTTATATCAATATTTTTTTCATCCTAGTGTTTGTTTAAGATTTCATAAAGTGTTTTCTATGCAAAATACTTCCAAAATCTATCAATTTTAAAAGTGGGGGAGAAGGAGCTTTTAAAAGCTTCAAAAGCAAATGTTATAGTTCACCATAATTTCATATTTTATTTTCCAATTTTATCCCATTTTTTTTATAACTGACAAAAATTATCCTTGAATCTATGTATCACTAATTTTTATTCGTTATATTTTATTTTTTAAAGATAATTATTTTTTATTTTCAAACTACATTTTATGTTATACCGTATCACTGAAATATACTTTAATTTATCAACAATAAATATTAAGGAAATTTATTTTTAAAAAGTGGTTAATAAAAATAATAATTTTTAGTAATAATACTAATTAGTAAATTCAATATTACATATATTTACTCTAATAGACGAAAAAATTACTTATTTTAAGCACAATAAATGGAATAAACAATTTTCAGAGATATGCCTGCTTTTGTCATTTTGTCACTAACTATAGCTGAACCTGATATTTTCCCAGACACAATTTGATCGCTTTTTTAAATGGTTTTAGCTTTAGTTTATAATTTGCAACCATTCAATTGTTTTTTTTACAGATTTCGACACAGTAACCTACATCGGCAACCATTCAATTGTTTTTTTTTTTTTACATAGATCGGCACAGTAACGTACATCGGAAAAGCACTTTTGTAAAGCTCGCAGCAATACCAAACTAATCCTAAGTATTAGCAAATAAAAATATATTTATTATCATCATTAGTAGAATAATTTATATATTATCATTTTTAATTTGATATTTAATAAAATATTATCATGGCAAATTAATAGAGTATTTATTATGAAGATCTATAGAACCTTAATGACATGATAAATTTTGTCTGTTAGATGCAATTCTCATCCCAATCACAACCATCACTTATGACAAACGATTATATCCCTAGATTTATCTCTTGTGAGGATAAATCTGAGCCACCACTTACATAGGCAAAGTTAGCCAAACTGTGCTTTATATTCTTGATTTATTAATGGAATATGTATATATTAGATTATATAAGAGAAAATGAAAAATTAATAAACCATACATTATGAGCAATTAATGAGACAACACCAATTAATAATACATTTATACTAATATTAAAGTTGAACAAACCACGACCATAGATTTATCTTTTCCTTACACAAATCTTGACCTCTCTTTATCTATGCTAGGTTAGCCAAACTGTGCTTTGTATTCTTGATGTATGAACAGAAATAAGACAAGGAGAAAACCTAACAACTAGTATTTTTTTTATCAAAACTTTCAGTTTATAACAATAAAAACTGCTGGTTGTATAAATGAGAATCGTCGGTTTGGTTTAACCATGTCAGGGAGCCATTTTAGTTGGATCGTGTCTCCCCACAAGAGTTTGGATGTAACGTATAATCATACTTATTTTGTTGGTGAGCACTTGTGAAGGGGCGTCGCTTCAAAGTTTACACACAAAAGGAATTTTGGTTCAAAACCAAAAGACAAAAATAACCCTTTTTTGCATGTATTTTTTTCACTATTTTTTTTTTAATGATTAGAAATTTCTTTTCCGAGAACATAGAGTTTGTTCCTTTTCTTGTGTTTACTGCTTACAAAGAGTTTAAGTGTTTTGGTACTTTGCGAGGAGTTGTTGTATCCTGGAAACCGTCACCATTTACTATTGAGCATAAGTATACAATGTGCGTTTGAAGGACATAATGATCCTCGCCTCGGTTAACAGAGTTTGATTTCTATTTTTTTCCTTTCTCTACTTTAACTCAATTGCTTGGTTAGTAAATTTCTTTTCCAAGATTATTCATATAGGAAATCTTGTTTGTTTGATATATTGCACGAATACTTCCACAGGAAATAAAATGCATCACTATGGTGCATTTCGCAATTTGGGCACTTGCCCAAAGATGGATGTACATCATAAAACTAAATGATGCATCTTCTCGTAATTTGCTGTCACAAAAGCAGGTGGAACTCGGTATACGACCATCTAATTTCAAAAATTTATTTGTAGAAATGTCATTAAAGTATATATAAGGAAAGTGTGTTGGTTAAAGGTGCATAAATAGGAAATGCATTTCTAAGCTATAAATCTTAGCCGGTTAAGCATATTTGATGTGAAGGCGTCATTATGCCGTATCGCTTACTCGGGAGAGGTTCATGATGCGTAAGAATCATTGTTGATGTGTTGTTAAAATGAGAATGTATATTTTGATGCATTACGAAAGAAAGGTGAATGTTGCACCCGCATCAATGTTGAGTGCTGTCAAACCCAGAATGTACATTTTTTTGCATTACGAAAGAAAGGTGAATGTCGCACCAATTTGCATGTCCCGGACAAGAAAATGCATGCTTACCAACCAAGTGACATCAACTTTGCATTATCTTTTTGATGAGGTGTCAAACTCACAAAAAATATATTCCTTATTCTTCTTACACTAATGAATAGCACAATGATAAGCAGGTTCGTTCATAAGGGAAAGTTGAGTCAAAGTTGTCAATTTAATTTCTGAAAATATGAATAATGCAAAAACTACAAAACAAATATGAATGTAAACAATGAGGATGGGAATGATTAGGGGGTCTTTTTCCACTAGTGAACATGAATCTTCTTCAAAATACGTTTACTAACAATCCTAGACAAGTTATAAGTTCAACAAGACCATTAAACTCCAAAAGTCACTTCGTAGAATAAGTTCTTTACTCATGTCTAGTCAATCAAGACACTTTGAATAAGCTCTCTAGTATAACTTAACTAACCGGTATGTTCTATGAGTCGGATTGATCCTAACCACATGCATGTAAGTTCGACATGTTATTAACTTAGGGTTGTCAAATAAGCATCAAAATCCACAAAATCCCATTGCAACGTTGATGTTTTGCTACTTGTGATTATATCATCTTAACAATTACGGATTAAGACTCCAAAATCTAGCTTTAGTATTGCAAACGAGCTATTTGATTGGCGAATCAAACACTCTGCAAACAATCCATGGTCATAAGAATGGTAGATAACAAACAATAAAACAATATAAGAAGAAATATCAAATTGATAAAATATCAAAGACAAGTCACATAGCTTCGAAATTTCCCCAACCAAACAAGGATTTAGCTATTGGAGTTCATGGCAATAACAATCAAAGAGAAAGAAAATATTAAATAAAAGATATTCGAACAAACCACGGCAGCAAACCAAGCTGGTGGTGGTCTTCTTCTATGCTGCGCTACTTCTCCTCGCTGTTGGTGCCAACAATTAAGGTACATGTCCAGTTTTTTTTTTATCTTATTTTGATTAGATGGTGGTGTGCTCAGGATCTTCAAACAGCTGTTGTGAAGGTTGGTGTCGTGACTGCAAGGTGGAAGCGAACTGGTGATATGGATGATGGAGATGTGCAGCTGGTGATAGGAACTGTAGCTTGGTAGTGATGGGATGTATGAGTTGGTGGTGGATGGTATGTATGCATATGAGATGGAAGGATGGTGGTAGTATGCAGGTGGAAGGGATGGTGATGGAGCCCCTGAACTGCAGGAGGTATGCAAGTAGGCAGATGGTGGTGGCGATGATTGGAGATGGATGCTGTGATGGTGGTAGTGCAGGTGGATCTGTCTTTAGTGAATTAGTCAGCTGGTTCCCCCTTATCTACGGCTTGGCTCCAAATAACACTTGCTTATGAAATATCAGTTTTGCCACTTTTGCGCCTAATTCTTCTTCTTTTACTCCGCTGACTCCAAAATGTCTATAAAACTCAAAAGCAACGTAAAATACATAATTCACATGAAAAATAGCAAAGAAAGCATAACCAATAGATAATAAGTCAAGGTTTTTAGGACACTTATCACTTGTGTATATCTTATGAAAGACCATTGGCCTATGCAGACTAGGCTTTGCTTGGCCTTGCAATACGATTTGGTTTTGGTTGCGTTCTGCAATTGATGAACTACGGTCTATGCTTGATCCCTTCATAGTACAGGTTGCGTATGTAGGCACCGCAATGCACCGCATTTATTGTCAAAATATTGTCACTCATATCTTCTAATTGGAGGTGATTGCGATATTTTGGGAGTTGTTGTAACAAAGATGTATTAGCTTGACTTCAAACTTTTGCTTGCTGTCTAATCGAGCTCGGGAGACAAGTGACCATCTTTTCTTACACTGCTACTAAGATGCTCGAGTTTGGAATTATTTTTTATCTTCACAAGATTTGTTTTGGGTAGTGGCAAAGAACATTACATTGATACTAAGGAGTTGGAGGTTATCAAAGCTAAACAAGAGACAAAAGATTATCTAGGTGTGAACTATTATATGCCATTATTGAAAATGACGGAAGGAATAAATGATAGAGATCATGGCAATCGAGTTTAGAACGTTAATGACTTTTTGATAGCCATGAAACAAAATATATGTCTTTGATGTTCATACAAAAATATTTTCAAGGACTTCTCAATCCAACATGTTTTATTTTAGGCCTTTAAGGGCATCCCATTAATATGGAAACCTGTAGAAGACAGTCCGGGATGATGACTAATATCCGAATAACCTCGCATTAGAGATTGGTTCTCACAATAAATTGACGAAAATTTTACTGATTCGATGACGCTTGGTATAAGAATTTTTCTCGTCTGCTTATATAATAGTTTAGATGAAACTAAAAGACTAGGGTTGTCAATGTATGAATATCCGTCAGATATTTGGTAATCCATATCCGATAGGTTAAGCGCTATCGGATATTCGATATCCGATAATATCATATAGGATATCAAAAATTAGATATCGATTCTGATTGGCTAAGCTATCGGATATCGGATAAATATCAGATAATATCCGGTTCTGACATAAAAAGATTAAAACCCCTGTAATAGTTAAAATTTAAGTTCAATTTCTCAAACATGTCCAAGTTTTCTTCAAATACATAAACATACATGTAAAGAAAATTAAAAAAAAAAAGTCAAATGCTAAAGAAAATAAGAACATAAAGTCTCTCTTGTCTTCATTCTAATCTGGTAGTACATTTTTGCAAAGTAGAAATCTTTTATTGTCCAAGATGGTTCTATTCAGACTGGTTATGTTCTCTCTTTGAGCAGATCTTTAGAAGCTTATGCAACCTGGTAGTACCTATGACACTTCCTGCTTCAAGTATCTTCTTACAATGTCTGCATGAACCTTCTACAACAACTACCTTTTCATGTTTTTTGTAAAACTTTAGTACAACAACCCTTTAAAATTCATCCCACACCTTGGCTAGTCTTTTAAACATTTTTTTTTCAATTGCCTATATTAAAATTAAACACAGAATAAGTTACCAAAGAAATGAAAAAAACATTCATAAGAATCATAACCCTAGTACATTTATCAACAGTAAATACTAAAAGAGAAGAAGAAAGAAATCCTTTTTTTTTTCTTTTTTTTCCCCCCCATTTTTGTGCCATCTTAGTTCAGATGCTCTTAGGCAACAAAAGAAATTCCCTAAAGTTGAACAACTGAAATTGAAACCAGAAAAACAAAGAAAGTAAATATACAACTAGGAGTGCCATTGTTAGAGCAATGCTCGGTCGAACTCTCAAGCATTGATATCTCAAGCTTGTTTGTCAAGTTTAGGTGATCAAAACTATAAGTCTTGATTTCTAGTCTACTTATAGCTATGTCTCGGATTAGGATAGAATGTGTAGTTGAGCGTTAGACTTCACGACTTTCATCGATTGAAGACGAAGTTCTACTGAGGTGATCTTGGAGGAACTTCATCAACAAAAGGTATGTGGAGACTAAAACTTATCTATCACTCAGAAGTCTATTATATTCTATCTCCTAATGAGACTAAATCGTATAGCTACATAGATTTTTATGTTATATACATTTGATATTTTGAGCTGAGTTTAACCCTCTTATCTATTTCTCGAAATATGTGTTGGAAGATTTTTTCTTTAGCTACGTTCATAATTATTCTTGACTAGTTTAGTTAGAAACTATTAATTTGTTGGAAACTAAATAATGAGAAACTAAATAATGTGTCAAAAGATGATCATGTGAAAATTGTCTTGAAACATCTTACATGATTTGTGTGAGACAATCATTTGATGTCGACTCAGAAAGTTTCGTATTGATCATTCGATTACTTGAAAATTACTTATAAGCTAATCGTACGTGTGAGACAGCCATTGTCGTCTTCTAAGGATGTTTCAATGATTGAAATGGGAGTTTTAGAACAATTGACCTTTGTCTGGATACAACACAGTATGCATACCAGTAAGCAAACTGTTTTGGTATGATTCAGGCCCGGAAACCTTGTTTGCATACAAGTATGCGAACGATTTTAATTGTTAAAGTCCGGGAACCAAGTTTGCATACCAGTATGCGAACGGTTCCACCTGAGTTAGGTCCCTGACGGCTATTTGCGTACCCGTTTGCAAACGGCTGGACAAGACCAAAGTCCGGAACTATAGTTTGCGTACCAGTTTACAAACTTAGTAGTTAAAGTTCTGAAATCGGTTAAGTATGTTTTCATACTCATGACCAAATACATTAATAAATTGAGGAATGCAATCTTTGCAAACCATGGATTAATGCTCATGAATTGATTTCGTGTATAAGTACTTTGTACACTTACGAATCAATCCGATTTTGTTTATATTGGTTCTTATATACTTCTATGAGACATATACAATTGAACAACTCTAATTGTAACATAATTAGATTCATTTGATTATCTTTCATGATTGATTGATTATCATATTTGATCTAGAAGTGTTAGATGAATATGGTTAAGACAAAAGGGTTCATATGGCTAACTTCGGTTAAATATTGTTGAGCCAACTCAATATACACATTTAGGTACGGTTACCCATATCTAAATGAAGGTATATTTCATTTGTGTGTAACAAGCTAAGATCATCTAAAGGTGGAGAGATATTGCTTTGGTTTTAAGCAAACTTAGCTTGAATCTTAAATCAGGATTTCATCTAACAGTGAGTATTGAATGCTTTGTTTGTAAGCTAACTTAGCTTTGATTGTAAGCAAACCCTGATTTGAAAGACTATATAAGGGAGAACTCTAGCAACTGCAAAACCTAATCCCGTCACTTTCCTGTGTCCTAGTTGCGACTAGAGTCGATTCTACTTTAACCTAGGTTTTTCCAAAACCATTATAAGTGAACAACTTGAAGACTTCATTTGGGATTCGTGAAGCCAGACAAAACTATTTTCTATGTAGTTGCGTGTTCTGATCTTACTTGTTCTATCGTATTGGGTACTTTCTTATCTAAGATTTGCTCGAGATTTATCTCCGATAGGTAAGATATAAAAAGTAATCGCAAAGCTCTTCGTCCCATTCTTTGTGATTCCACAATAACTTCTTCTATTTCCATATAGTTAAGTTATTGTGAGGTGATTGATATTTCTAGGCTGTTCTTCAGGAATATAAGACCGGATTATCAATTGGTTCATGTTCAACTTTGGGTCGTAGCAACTCTTAGTTGTTGGTGAGATCAGTTAAGGGAATCAAGTGTGTAGAGTCCTGCTGGGATTCAGAGGCGTAAGGAACGCGACTGTACCTTAATCGGTGTGAGACTTGGTTAGGGCTCAACTACATTCCAGTCTGAAGTTAACTTGTATTAGGCTAGTATCTGTAGCGTCTTAATACAGAGTGGTGTTCAAATCTGGACTAGGTCCCGGGGGTTTTCTGCATTTGCGGTTTCCTCGTTAACAAATTTTCTGGTGTGTGTGTTATTTCTTTTCCGCATTATATTTGTTTATATAATTGAAATATCACAGGTTGTGAGTAGTTCAATCAATTGGTAAATCTGACCTTTGGTTGTTGGATATAAATTGATTGACACTTGGACATTGGTCTTTGGTACCGTCCAATTTATTTCTCTTATCAACCAGGCTCATAGATTTCTATCTGTTTGATTTGCTGATTGATTTGAGAAAAAAAGATATAACTCCTTGATATCCTTCTTTGTTGAGCTCGCTTTATAAGATGGTGCTCTCAGAATAATATTGGAGTTAGTCCATACAGACTTCCGAACAAAATATTTGGTGTGGTTGTTATACCCCCGCTTTTTCAATTGGTATCATAGAAGGCAAACACATTAAAGACCTCATAAGTCTGTGTTTGAAGCAATCTGACTCTATGGATAGTGAAGTCTCTATAAACGCTTCACCAGGTTTAGATCTACTCGACTCCTAGTTTGTTCTAGAAACCATCGATGAGGTTGAGTGTCTTGATCTAGAGAAAATCATCAAAAATCTTTGTTGAGAGAAACAACGATTGATAAGGAAAATTGATGGTCTTCATTGCGAAATTTATATCAAAAAATATGATCTCTGAGAATGCTCTGAAGAGGTAGTGAATCTCCAGAAGAAGTTGGATGAACAAATCCAGATCAATACTGATCTTGTTGCAGAAATTGCAAAAAGTAAGGATTTGAAGTCTGTCAAAGTATCTTCAATGGATCTGAAAAACTCCTTTAATCCTTCCCTGAAGGACTGTCATAAGTCAGGAGATAAGCGAGGTTTAGGCTGTGTAAAACCTGATGTGACTCAGAATTTCTCGAATGAGTGTAAAGATGTTGGTACATGTATGTTTTGTGGTTCTCGTGATCATTTTCAACATACATGTATACCTTTCAAGAAAAGTTTAAAGGTTGCTAGTGATCTTCACAAGAAAGCTGAACAATTGTTTACTACTCTAAAAAGGTGTACAAAACTAACAAGAAAACCCAAATAGTAGTGTTAGTATGGGAGATTTTTCTATAAAATCAACATCAACCTTTCAATGGTTCCTTGATAGTGGAGCTTTTACTCTAAAATCAACATCAACATCACCCTTTCAATGGTTCCTTGTAGCTAGAGCTGGCAAACAAGCCAAAACCCGCGGGTTTGCCCGGACCGGCCCATTAAAAACCCGCACCCGGCTCGGCTGGTGGCTAAACAAGCCGGGTTAGGGTTGTAGAAATGCTGGCTTGTGGGAAAACGGGCTAACCCGTCCCGGACCGTAAAACCCGCAGGTTAAACCCGTTACCCGTAGTTCTATTTCCCCACAGTATATTACGCCGCGTGATAACGTGTCCCCTCAGTTTCTTTCTTCTTCTTTTCGTTCTTCTTCTTCTCGTTCTTCTTCTTCGTTCGCAGAGAGATTCACAGAAAGTGAGAGACGTCTTCATCAAATGGTCGAGATTTACGAAATGAAAAATTGAAGCTATAAATTATCTACAATTGAAGTGGAAGAAGAAGATAGGTTTGATAGGTTTGAACTGAGATCTGAAATTGATGAGGATTTAAGAATTCAGAAGATGGGGGTTGATCTGAAATTGAGTGGGTTTTGATTTTGTGTTGTTTATGTGAATATAGAAACGAGTGAATCGAGTGATAATGAAACTGTTGATGGTGATAATAAACTCAAGGGAGGTCGAGAAGAAGTTGTTGCCACTGAGAGAGTCAAATCGATGAACAGATGATCTGTTGCTGCAGAAATTGATGATTTAGGGTTCTATTGGAGGTCGATTTAATTACAGAGAGGTTAAAGAATAGTGAATCTGAGAGATGCAGTTGATGGGGGTTTTGTTGGTGCAGAAATTACAGAAATTAGGGTTCTTGGATAATGAACTGATAGTCTATGAATCGGAAGAAGAAATTGAAGCTCGATTTTGGAAAGAAAGAATTTATTGGAGGAGATGATTAATGGGTCTGTGAGGAATCAAAAGAAGATCGGTTTGGAGAGCTTCAGATCAACAATGAAGGAGATTGGTGATATGTTAGGACATGGTTTGATGGAGTTGATGAACTGTAGATATTGTCCATGATGGTGTTGGGGCCATTTCGACTTTGCCAAGGTGTATGATGGTTGAGTTCTTGAAGGTGGCTATGTTGCAGAAGCTATAACATTTGAGTAATGGGTTCAGGCAAGAGGAAGTTGGTGCTGAACTGCTGATGAAACAAGGAACTTATGACTGTATGTGAATGAATTGCAGATGGCCTGAGCAGATGAAGTTACTGTAATGCAGTGAGAATGACAGGATATGGCTCTGGTGTTGCAGAACAAGTCAGGGAAGGCTGAATGCAAGCTGTGACTTTGGCTTGAGAAGACAATGGTGGTGACTGGTGATGTACTGATGTTGTTATTTTCTTTCTTCTTTTTCTTCGTCTGTAGTTGTTGTTGCTATTGAAGCAGAGATTGTAGCAGTGTGTAATGAGTTGAATGTGTGATTGGAATGAATGAATTAGATGAATGTTAGGGAAGGAACTTTAGATGGCCTGAATGTGGCCGGAAATAAATCAGAAAACAGAGGAAATACTGTGAAAATCGGTGTGAAAATCGGTTTTTGGAGAGTTAACTCACCAGAAACCAGCTAACCCGTGAGCCCGCAAGTTTTACCCGTTACGGGCGAGGGTTGAAGAAATGACCACCCGTGAAGAATATCAACCCGCGGGTTTTGGCCCGTGTTAACCCGAACCCGTGTAACCCGTAACAAGCCAGCCCCGGCCCGCCCGTTTGCCAGCTCTACTTGTAGCCAGCATATGACTGGAGATCTTTCTTGGTTTGTGGATTCGAGTGATTTTGAAGGAGGTCCAGTAACATTTGGAGATGGGAGTTGTTTCTATATAACCAAAAAGGGGACGATCAAACTACCAGGCGTTCTTGAAATCCATGATATCGTATACGTTAAAGGTATGACTGCTAATCTTCTTTTTGTTAGTCAAATTTTTGACAAAGGCCACAAAGTAGTCTTCAATGCGAATGGATGTGGCATTGTAGACAAGACTGGAAAAGTAATTTTTTAGGGAACTCGTGGTAAAAATAACCGCTATCTGTTGGATACTCAGTTTAATAATTGTTGCAATTTGACTAAGGTGGAATCTACACATCTTTGGCATGAGCGTTTTGGTCACATCAATTACCGCCTTCTAACTAAGATCATTAACAAAGAACTTGTTAGAGGTGTTCCCAAAATCAATGCTAAGATTGAAGGTGTCTGTGGTGCCTGTCAAAAGGGTAAACAAACAAAAGTTCCACATAAATCATCTCGAGATATTCTCACTAAAGCTCCACTTGATTTAATTCATATGGATCTCTTCGGTCCTATTCAACAATCTACTGTTGCTGGAAAGAAGTATGCTTTAGTTATGGTAGATGATTACACCAAATTCACTTGAGTAGCCTTCTTAGCTCATAAGAATGAAACTCTTGGTGAATTCAAGATTATTGTTAATAGAATCCAGAATGAACAGGGTCGCAAACTAAAGAAAAATAGAAGCGACCGTGGAACTGAATTCAAGGATACTAAAGTGTTTGAATTTTGTGATAAACTGGGGATTATTCAACAATACTCACCACCCATTACTCCACAAGTTAATGGAGTTGCAGAAAGGAAGAATAGGAACATTCAGGAAAATGGCAAGGGTAATGCTCCATAGCAAAAACTTACCGTTAAAGTTTTGGGGAGAATCTGTTTGTACAGCATGTTACTTGATCAACCGTGTTTATCTACGGTCAAAAACCCAAAATACTCCTTATGAGTTGTGGTACGGTGAGAAGCCCAACTTACATTATCTCAGAGTGTTTGGAAGTAAGTGCTATATTCTAAAAGATCGAGAACAGAAAGGGAAATTTGATTCCAAAAGCGATGAAGGCATTTCTCTTGGCTATGCATCTGACAGTCGTGGTTTTCGGGTATACAATCTCAGAACCCATTTTATGATGAAATCAGCAAATGTTATCATTGATGATCAGAGCGATTTCTGTCATGATGACCCTCCTGCTGAACTGCCTCTAACGGAGACAATTGAGAAAGTCAAAGAAATCCCAGAATCAGTAGAAGTTGTTCCAACGGTTGCTGATCCTGACGTTTCTAGTGACGAGGAGAAAACCCTTAGTCAGGGTATTCCTGTGGAACGAGAACGTGCTCCACCTCGGCACCTCTGGGTTCAAAGGAATCATGATACTAACAGTATTATTGGAGGTAAGGACTCTACGGCAAAGACGAGAGGACAACTTCAAAATATTTTCAATTTTGGATGTTATCTATCGCAAGTAGAACCAAAAAACATTGATGAAGCTCTTAGTGATCCCTTCTGGGTGAATCCAATGCATGATAAGTTAAATCAATTCCAAAGACAACATATATGGGAACTCGTACCTTATCCCTCCAATGTAAATATTTTTGGTACTAAATGGATATTCAAGAACAGGTCAGATGAATTTGGCACAATTATCAGAAACAAAGATAGACTTTCGCTCAGGGATACTCACAGATTGAAGGTATCGATTTTGACGAGACCTTTGCTCCTGTCGCACGCCTTGAGTCCATTAGACTGCTTTTAGCTCATGCTTGTTTTCTCAAGATTAAGATATTTGAAATGGACGTAAAATCCGTATTCTTAAATGGATGTCTAAAGGAAAAGGCTTATGTTGCTCAACCTAAAGGATTTTAAAGTTCAAAATTTCCAGATCATTTCTTTAGGCTCAGATAGGCATTATATGGATTAAAACAAGCACCTCGTGCCTGGTTCGAAAAACTTACCACTTCTCTTCTTAGGAAAGGTTTTTCAAGAGACGGTGCTGATAAAATATTATTTACCCAATGAAGTGGGAAGGATGTTGTTATTGCTCAAGTATATGTAGATGATATCATCTATGAATCAACCTCTGAGAAACTTGCAAAAGAGTTTCAAGTCTCCCTTGGAAGGGAATTTGAGATGAGCACTGTTGATAAATTAAAATTCATTTTAGGATTACAAATTAAACAACACAGGGATGGAATTTACTTATCTCAAGAAAAATATGCCAGGGATCTTGTAAAAAGGTTCGGTCTTGAGAAGTCAACTCCAAAACTTACTCCTATGCCCATTACTGGCAAGCTGCATAGAGATGATAAAGGTGTCAATGTGGATCAGAAACTTTATCGATCAATCATTGGGAGTCTTTTATATCTTACAGCTACGAGACCTTATATTGCTTTTAGTGTTGGTTGTTGTGCTAGATTTCAGGCTAATCCAAAGGAATCTCATCTTGCAGCTGCAAAAAGGATCATGTGATACATTCAACACACTATCAGTTATGGTCTATCTTATACTTTTAATACTAACACTGATCTTACTGCTTATTCAGATGCTGATTAGGCAAGATGCATGACAAAAAGAGTACATCCGGGGGGTTTTACTATGTATGATTGAATCTTGTGGAATGGCATAACAAGAAACAAAACTCATAATCCCTTTCAACATGCGAAGCAGAATATATCGCTGCAGGTTCGTGTTGTACTCAACTTCTATGGATAAAACAAATGCTTGCTGACTATGGAATTGACACTGGCGTAATGAAGATCTTTTGTGATAACTCAAGTGCGATTTGCATAATTGATAATCCTGTTGAGCACTCAAGAACTAAGCACATCGACATCAGGTATCATTTATTAGAGATCTCTATGAAAATGGTATCATTAACATGGAATTTGTGCCTTCCGAACAATAATTGGCTGATATTCTCACCAAACCTCTAGATACCGCTACGTTTCAACACTTATGACAGTCTATTGATGTTGTTTTGGTTCATTAGAATTCTATCTTTTTACTTGCCCCTGGGTCTATCTATATCTTTTGGGCAATAAAATACTGAAGTTCCAGTGTAGTGTTGTTTCAATTCCATATTTGTTTCTAATAGTTGTACTTCTGTTAAGTATCGAAATCCTTCTTTCCTTGTAAAAATAAGGTCGCTCTTGTTGTTCTTTTGGAAATGACATTTTATGGGGGAGAGTTCTTAATTGAACTTGTGCTTAATTGCCAAATCTTTGTGGAGAGTGCGGCTGTGGAATATTGTAGGAGTTATCTTATATCTTTATAAACTCCTTGATGAATACACTAAGTTTCGACTATGTGAAATCATCGGAACAAAGTTGACATGTTCTCTTTTAGTCATGAATTATCTCTTTGAGAATTTCATTATGATCCCGTAGTTTTCGTACCATTGTCAATTTACATTGACAAAAAGGGGGAGAATTATTTCTTAGTTCACACTACATACATATGGTTTACGGATCATTATGTAAGGGGGAGTGGTTTTCATTGTGTGATGAAGTATTAAATAAGGGGGAGTGATACATATAACCATAGTATTATTGTCAAAGTTGTGATACAATTGAACTATGATGTTGTGTAATAATACTATGACATTGTATAACAATAATTGAGAACAATTGTTTTCCTATTGTTATGGCTACGGATCTTCAACAACAATGATGCTGAGTTGAACACGTTCAGAATCGCTGGAGTACTTAAAGTGACGAAGAATTCAAGGAATGTTTCATAACCAAGGAAATCAAGCATGTTTGATGAGAAGCTACAAAGTTTATTTATTTTGTAATCCATATGTATTGATAGTTTTGTCACTAAAATTGACAAATGGGGAGATTGTTAGAGCATTGCTCGGTCGAACTCGCAAGTTTTGCTATCTCAAGCTTGTTTGTCAAGTTTAGGTGATGAAAACTATAAGTCTTGATTTCTAGTCTACTTATAACTATGTCTCGGATTAGGATAGAATGTGTAGTTGAGCTTTCGACTTCACGGCATCCATCGATTAAAGACGAAGATCTACTGAGGAGAGCTTGAAGGAACTTCATCAACAAAAGGTATGTGGAGACTAAAACTTATCTATCACTCAGAAGTCTATTCTATTATATCTCATAATGAGACTAAGTCGTATAGCTATATAGATTTTTATGTTATACACATTTGATATTTCGAGCTGAGTTTAACTCGCTTATCTATTTCTCGAAATATATGTTGGTAGCTTTTTTCTTTAGCTACGATCATCATTATTCTTGACGAGTTTAGTTGGAAACAATTTATTTGTTGGAAACTAAATAATAAGTCAAAACATGATCATGTGAAAATTGCCTTGAAACATCTTACATGATTTGTGTGAGACAATCATTTGATGTCGACTCGGAAAGTTTCGTATTGATCATTCGATCACTTGAAAATTACTTATAAGCTAATGGTATGTGTGAGACAGCCATTGTCGTCTTCTAAGGATGTTTCAATGATTGAAATGGGAGTTTTAGAACAATTAACCTTTGTCTGGATACAACACAGTATGCATACCAGTATGCAAACTGTTTTGGTATGATTCAGGTCCGGAAACCTCGTTTGCATATCAGTATGCGAACGGTTTTAACTGTTAAAGTCCGGGAACCAAGTTTGCATACCAGTATGCGAACGGTTGGGTCACAGACAGCTGTTTGCGTACCCTTTTTCAAACGGTTGGACAAGACCAAAGTCCGGAACTATAGTTTGCGTACCTTTTTTTTTGTTGGTAAGTTTGCGTACCAGTTTGCAAACTTAGTGGTTAAAGTTCTGAAATCGGTTAAGTATGTTTTCATACTCATGAACAAATACATTAATAAATTAAGGAATGCATTCTTTGCAAACCGTGGTTTAATGTTCATGAATTGATTTCGGTATAAGTACTTTGTAAAATTACGAATCAATCCGATTTTGTTTCAATTAGTTCTTATATACTTATATGATACATATACAATTGAGCAACTTTACTAGTAACACAATTAGATTCAATTGATTATCTTTCATGATAGATTGATTATCATATTTGATCTAGAAGTGTTAGATGAATGTGGTTAAGACAAAAATGTTCATATGGCTAACTTCGGTTAACTATTGTTGAGCCAACTCAATATACACGTTTAGGTACGGTTACCCATATCTAAATGAAGGTATATTTCATTTGTGTGTAACAGGCTAAGACCATCTAACGGTGGAGAGATATTGCTTTGATTTTAAGCAAACTTAGCTTGAATCTTAAATCAGGATTTCATCTAACGGTGAATATCGAATGCTTTGTTTCTAAGCTAACTTAGCTTTTATTGTAAGCAAACCCTGATTTGAAATACTATATAAGGGAGAACTCTAGCAACTGAAAAACCTAATTTTGTCACTTTCCTGTGTCCTAGTTGCGACTAGAGTCGATTCTCCTGTAACCTAGGTTTTTCCAAAACCATTATAGGTTAACGACTTTAAGACTTCATTAGGGATTTGTGAAGCCAGACCCAACGATTTTCTCTCTAGTTGCGTGTTCTAATCTTACTTGTTATATCGTATTGAGTATTATCTTCTCTAAGATTTGCTCGAGATTTATCTCCGATAGGTAAGATATAAAAAGTAATCACAAAACTCTTCATCTCATTCTTTGTGATTCCAAAATAACTTATTCTAATACCATATAGTTAAGTTATTATGAGGTGATTGATATTTCTAGGCCGTTCTTTGGGAATATAAGACCGGATTATTAATTAGTTCCTGTTCACCTTGATTTATCAAAAGACGGAGCAAAAACTTCATAGGTACTTCTGTGGGAGACAGATTTATCTATCAGAATAGACTTATCTGTGGGAGACAGATTTAATTATAAGTCTTCGACTTTGGTTTGTAGCAACTCTTAGTTGTGGGTGAGATCAACTAAGGGAATCAAGTGCGTAGAGTCCTGCTGGGATTCAGAGGCGTAAGGAACACGACCGTACCTTAATCGGTGTTAGATTTGGTTAGGGCTCAACTATATTCCAGTCCGAAGATAACTTGTATTAGGCTAGTGTATATAGCGGCTTAATACAGTGTGGTGTTCAAATCTGGACTAGGTCCCGGGGTTTTTCTGCATTTTCGGTTTCCCCGTTAACAAATTTTTTTGTGTCTGTGTTATTTCTTTTCCACATTATATTTGTTTATATAATTGAAATATCACAGGTTGTGCGTAGTTCAATCAATTGGTAAATCCGACCTTTGGTTGTTGGATATAAATTGATTGACACTTGTACATTGGTCTTTGGTACCATCCAAGTTATTTCTCTTATCAATCAGGCTCATAGATTTCTATCTGTTTGATTTGCTGATTGATTTGAGAAAAAGAGATATAACTCCTTGATATCCTTCTTGGTTGAGCTCGCTTTATAAAATGGTGCTCTCAGAATAATATTGGAGTTAGTCCATACAGATTGTTGAACGAAATATTGTGTGTGATTGTTATACCCCCGTTTTTTCAGCCATATCCATCATTGTTCATATCAATCTGAAGGGAGGTTGTTGAGCTTAAATATATTCGCTTCAGTTTAGATTTGTGTCTAACAAGCCATTGTATAATAATAAGAAACTGTGGGTGTTCTTCCTGCATTTTCATTTCAACTGCAGTTTCATATCCACTGTTGAACTACAGTTCCATTTTACCGTACCATATGTGACAACACCCAGCTGAATTCCAATTCTCAATTGAATAAACAATCTCACTACGAGGATACATTTTATGAACAACGAATTTCACCGCCACTCTCATATCCTGGTAATCCTAGTTCTATCCTAGACTCCTAGTTGTTGCTGATGACAATAATATCAATAATTTACTTATTCAAAGATGAGTTAGCAATAAAGATGTTTTGTTCGATATTCTATCAATGGAGATGCATGAATTTCAGTAAAAATGTAAACCATGCATGAATGCAATAATATCAATAATTTACTTATTTAAAGATGAGTTAGCAATAAAGATGTTTTGTTCGATATTCTATCAATGGAGATGCATGAATTTCAGTAAAAATGTAAACCATGCATGAATGCAACTTACCAGAACAAGATGCCCAATTAAACTATTTAGCACAGCTGATTTACCAGCACCCTGAAACATTTATCCATAAAGAATATTAAATTAGAATCAAACATCATGTCGACCGCAGTAAATAGAGCCTACATAACCAAACATGCAAGAAAAAAATGCAAAAGAAAATTTTGAAGGATAAAAAGCTCATTCAGAATTCTTAAATGAAACCTTAATCATCTACGAACCCTGTTTTGAGAGATAATGAAAAATAAGTTTCTAACAATGTAACACATCACTTAGATGAATCTAGTGAATCTAGATCTCATATACAGAGTATGTATTCTAAGACCCTTTCAACTTAGAGCACTAATTCATTAAATTTCTGATTTAAACTTGTTATCCTTTGTAACCAAACAGAGTAATTAAGGTTATTTACATATTTTTTCTAACTGGAACAGTTGGATCATAGAGATCAAAAACAGCATAAAACACATAACCATTAACCGAAAGCCTTACAGTTCCAGGTGAAGTAAAAAAGTTTCAGAGGTTCATATAATAGGTAAAGTACCTGAGTAGGAGTTTTGTTGTAGCTTTGTCCTAAATCCTTTATTCAGTTCACAAGAGGTTGGAGCTGCAGTGGCAAACCATTCCAAATTCAGTATTCCACATGAAGTTCAAAATCCTTGAAATACAAAACATGAAAACTGATAAAATCCTATGACATATGTAGAAGCATCATAACAAAATTGAGCATACTGAAAAACCCTGCTATTTCTAACTCAAATCTCCATAAAAATAGCAAGGTGAACCAATGATCATGCACAATAACAAAATCTCAACCAGTTTTTCCTTTTACTTTACAACAAGTTCTTCCTTTCCGGTGTATTTATTTCTTCTTAACATCGGAATATCCATCAAGAACAAATTTCAATATTGAGTTATTAACAGAATCAATAACTATCTTATTAACATAATCAAACCCTAACTATCAATATTAAGTTATTCTTCAACGTCATATTCTAATTCAATTTAAACCCATCTCAAATCTTTCACTGAGAAACAAATTCCATCCATACGGAAACCCCAATTTTTGATTGCAACACAGAAACCCTAATTTCATAACAATCGAACATAGAAATCGAACAAATTAAAAGAGAAATTATTAACATCATAGAAGATTGAATCAATACCTGATTGTGATTGATTATTGATTAACATCATTGGAGAGGTGGGAGCGAGACTGAGAAGTGAGAACTAAGAAGAGAAGAGAAAAAAGAAAAAGGAAATGAGTTCTCTTCAGTCTTCTCGAGTACTCGACTAGTAGAGTCTAATGGTATGGGAAAATTACAAGTACGTCCCTATTCTATTGGATATCGGATATTAAGCAAATTGATGGAGCCTAATCCGATTCCGATATGTTAAGGAAGAAATATTCGATAAAATATCTGATCCGATATCCGATAAAACGGATAAAATCCTATAGGATTTCGAATAATCGGAAACGGATTCCGGATATCGGACAGATATTGACATGCCTATAAAAGACAGTCACTTCGGAATAAAAGTAAACTTTTCAGTGAAAGTTGTTAACGTTGGTTCCTTGAGTGGCATATCGGAAAGTATAGCTTGTCAAGTGGGTCAAAACCCGACCTACTGGAAGCAAAAAAAAAAAAAAAAAATCGCTCTGTCATATTTGAGGCTATAAATTTTATTTCTTCTTGATATTTGGAAAGAATTAAGCGCAACTGACTTACTTTTGCAATCATATGGGCATGAAAAGAAGAGAACACTAGGACTTCTAATGAGAAGAGAAAATAAAGTGATATCATCATCCGGTGGTGAAGGCTACACCGGTGCTGTACGCTTCGACAATTGATTTGTTTAATTGAATTTCGGTGAGTTATAAGCATCATTTTTGTTTAATTGGGAGGATGTACTGTTTTAGCTTTTTTTTTTGCTCCCCTTTTCTCCCTTAGACTAAGTCTTATGGGAAGTTTCACAGTTTAAAACGTGACTGAAACTCAATCTTCACATACACCTTCTGCAGGAATGTGAATTTTTCTTGTGAATCACAACATACGTGAGATAAGATTTCTCGCAGAAACAATTGCTTTGCGAGAAACTATTTCCAACTTAACCAAGCTTTTTATTTATTACAAATAATATGATATGAAACCTTAAATAAGAGCTTGGCCTTTTTTTTCCTTTTTTTTCTTCGAGCTGCATACTTTTACAACCACAAAACCTAATCTCCATTCACAGTCGGCGTGACTGAGTCTGTAAAGGTCTTGAAGACCCTCACAAGACTCGGCCTTTTTTTAATAGGAAAAGTGGAATTCATTGAAATTATAAAGAAATGTTTTGATCACCATGGATTAATTCCTCAATCCAGGCCAGTTTACATACCAATCTGCTTTATCAAGTAGTACTCTTGCAAACTTTGCTAAAGAGTCAGCACTATTATTAGCATTATGATGGACATATGTACATATTCATGTTTCAAAATCTGAAAGAAAAAAATAAAAATCTCTAATTATACTACTTGTAGTCCATTTCACAGCTGTTGAGTGGCCTTGAATAGCATTCACTACATTCAAGCAATCGCCTTCCAAGTGGATATTCCTAAACCCCATTTCCCTAGCCCATAGAACTGCTTCCAAGGCTCCCAACGCTTCTGCTTGCTCCGCATCTACTCCACTTTTTGGGATGCATCGCACTCAATTGCATTCACCTGCATGGTTTCTAGATATTAGTCCAATACCTATTGAATTATTCTCATCTATAAATGAGGCATCAAAATTAATCTTCTCCACATTAGAAGCTGCTACCTGCCACACTTGATTAACTAGCCAAACATTATTAAAAATAGATTGACTGCCAGCTAAATAAGATCTCCATTTATCCAAATGTTTAGTGATATTTCCTGCAATTATCCTATCATCTGTCTGAACATTATCAAACACTTTTGTGCACCTTGCTTTCCACAGATACCAAGTTATAAAACCAACATATTCAATTGCCCTCTGATCTAACTGCACACCTGCATTGTTAATGCTAAAGATAGAACATAGCCAGTTATGAAAATCAAGATTACTAATAGTATGATGCAAATTTTGGTTCACAGAATTCCACACTCTCACAGCTACAGGGCAATCAATAAGTATATGATGCATAGACTCAATGTTACTGTTGCAGACAGGACAAGAAGTGTTTTTATGCTTAGTAAAATTTGGCAATTCTATCCTTAGTAGCAAGACAGGAGTGCAAACAGATCCAAAGAAAATGCTGGACTCTAGGGGGGAGTTTAACCCTCCAAAAAGATTTCCAGTTAATGCTTAAATTGTTTCTAGTAGGATGCTGCATTAGAGTATCATCTAAAATAACTCTGTATGCAGACTTCAGAGAGAAATGACCATTGTGTGAAGGCTTTCATCTTAATCTATCGTTGCCAGTGAAAGGAATCCTGATACTAGTGATTTCCTTGACTATTGTCTGATCAAAAAATACCTGCAAAGTATCAATTTTCCAATCATTAGTATCCTTATTAATGAGTTGACTGACATAGCTCATACTGGAAGAGTAATTAGTAGATGGTGGGAGTCCATATTTCTTAGGCAGCCAGTTATCCTTCCAGATGGACACAGAATTGCCATATCCTATTTCCCAGACATAATGTTTCCTAACAATTCCCAAACCATAGCAAATGCCTCTCCAAACCCAAGAACCCTGAGTAGACACAACATCAGTTAAGGGATTAGATGAACCAAAATATTTACAGGCCAAAATTTGAACCCAAAGATCATCCTGCTGATTAACCATTCTCCATGCTAGCTTTGTAAGGAGAGCTAAATTTAGAATATCAGTTCTTCTAATATTAAGACCTCCTAAAGCTCTAGGAAGGGCCACATCCTGCCATCTTTTAGGGTAAATACCCCCACCTGACTCTTTTTTACCCCCAAAAAGTTCATTTGGACAGAGTCCATCTTATCAGTAATTTTTTTGGGCATTGGGAATACAACTAAGTGGTGATTAGCCATGTTACCTAGAACTGATTGAATAAGAACGGTCTTACCTGGAGGAGCAAGAAAAGTACTTTTCCAAATTGGTAAATACTTTTGATAACTATCTATCAGATGAGCAAAGGATTGAGATTTATCTTTCTGAAGCAAAAGAGGAACACCTGGATATTTTTCCTGCAAAGCCATTCTTTTGATCTACAAAATACTAGAGATAGTAATCTTGATATTACCCGGGACTTTAGCACTAAAAGCAACAACAGATTTCTCAAAATTGACAGCTTGACCAGAGTACTTACTGAATTGGTCAATGATAGTTGCTAGATGGTTGACTTCTCTTATCATGGCTTTAATAAAAATAAGACAGTCATCTACAAAAAATAAATGGCTAATAGCAGGGCTATTTTTGTTTATACAAAAAATAAGACTCGGCCTTATATATGATGATTGTAACTTTCTTTTCTTGTTTATACAAAAAAAAATACGTAAATAAATAAATATATATATTTTTTTAATCAACATGTTATTTGCGGGCATGTCGATGTATATGGCTCGACAAGTTTCTATTCCATCCAAATCTCTGATGGTCCAAATCTGATTGAAATTGTTTGAAGTATTTGGGCCTATATTCATGAGGAATTGTCTCTACACTTTTTATTGCATCATTTATAAAAGTGTAAGAATGTATATGCCATAAGTTTGTTCACGTGAACATTTTTTGTTTTTTAGGGTTATTGGGCGTTTGCATTCCTGGTGACTGGTCACGTACTTTCCTACAGGTCACGGCGCTCACCAACTAATTGAAGAGAGAGATGTAGAAGATAGTACTAGAAGGCATCCTATAAGCTAGGCAAGCAGAGGCTTCAAATAATTCAGACTTGCCATTCCACCAAGCTCTCTAGGCACTAGGGCAGATCGAATAGGTAGTTGTACGTAGTTGGTTCAATTCGGACTTCAGCCATCTAACCGCAACATTTGTTAATGGGTGCCAGTTTACTAGGGAATGTACCAAAATTCATATAAGATTTTGTCTTGACTGGACCAACCGAAACGTTTCATGAAGACGTTCTCTGTTTTAGAGACCTAACAAAGAAATTTATCATTACTCACTAGTGATCTTAACTCGAGCCAACATTTGGCAAAAGAACGAGATTTTGATGGGAAGATGAGCCTGGCATTGCTCTTAACTAGCCTTAGGGCACCCCCTCTCTAGTCGCTCTCAATTAAGCTTGACCTCTACTTTAAGACAACTTGAGTTGATCGTTGATTTATGATCACAATAATTTATCATGTTAGTAGCCGTAGCCGTAGCCGTAGGGAATCAACATTCTAGATTCTAGACAATTATGAGTTTTGAAATCATAATTTCCTTATTTTACCCATGGTAAATGTGGGAAAATAAAGCACAATTTATGGCAATGCTTTCCCTCTACGTTGTTTTAACTTATAAACTAAACTACCCATGGTAAATGTGGGAAAATGAAGCTCATGAAATAAAATTCCAGCGAGTTCCTGTCGCTGTTCGGAATCCGCATGTTCAGCTCACTAGATGCCGAGAGATGCTAGTCGACTAAAAGAACAAACACAATAAAAAAAACAATCTGGGATATGCAGAAGTGGTGCACACCCTCGTTACGATCTAGATTGCCGGATTGGGACTTCCAAGGTGAACCACCTCCAGATTGGATGGCGAGTGTTGTATCCCCCATTTAACTCGATTTGTGTATTGCATACTCAAGTACACAATGACGATGATTTTGTTAAATATGAAAACCATGGCATGTATACATCATTGAACTTTTGAAAATAAAAACCTGAAAGTTGTAGGCCAAACTTGCAAGTTTTTTTGTTTTTTGTTTTGACACATTACCAAACTTGCAAGTCATCTCTATGTCTTGCACTTGAGATTAAGGAAGGTAAGGAGTACCAAGAAAAGCCTTCCATCAACATCTAACGTCCATTAACTAAAGATATTTTAGTTAACATTCTACAATTAAAATCAAACTTCGTTAAATGCTACTTAATGTTTTGTGAAAATACACTACTAATCGAGTGAAGCCAATAAAATGTTATTGCAAGATAACAATCACACTACTAAGATGATGGTAAAAAACCAATTACACCAGTAAATGGAGACGAAATCGTTACTCACGGGTGAGGAACACCTGCTCTGTGCAAAAAGAGAGAAAGTGGCCAGCTACAAAAGAAGTACTGTTACTATTCAGTCGACATCACTCGCCTATCAAGTAAAATATTCCCCTTCGATCTTGAATATGTTTCTTATGCCAACGTTATAATACAGCTCCTACCGAATCCGAAAACTTGCGTGCACTTCAATGTTCAAAGAGAGATGTCAAATAGTCACTGTACGCATATATGCAAACTGCAATGCCCGCACACATTTAGTTAGTGACCCGTAGAAGGTACAATTTCTTCTTTAATCCTCCACGAAATCTTTGGCCAAAGTGGCAGCTAAATCCTTGGAGAACTGGATTGGGTATTTATCAACAATGAAAAAATAAAAAAAATAAAAAATACATGGATTCATTTTCATCATTGGCCTAATTATACAAACGAGGTTAAGGTAGTTGAAGAGACAATAATAAACACAACACCAGCAAACAGTTGCGCCATCTTTTTCAAGAAAGCTAATAAGGTTATCAAGACATGCAAGTCAAGTTATCTGACCATACCACCTTTACCTATATAAATTCAAAAACAAAACAAGTGTATCTTCAAACACACAGTTACGCAAATGATGGGCATAGCCAAGAGATGGAAGTTATTAAGTGGCCAAGACTACTGGAAAGATCTCCTAGACCCGCTGGATATTGATCTCCGACGAACCATTGTTCATTACGGTGAAATGGCGGAGGCAGCTTACGACGCTTTCATCACTGAAAAAGCATCCAAGTACGCAGGAAGTAGCCGGTACAGTAAGAAAGATTTCTTCTCAAAAGTGGGGTTAGTAAAAAACAATCCATACATGTACAGAGTAACAAAATTTCTATACGCGACGTCTCATGTTAAGGTACCTGACGCGTTCATCATAAAGTCATTATCCAGAGAATCATGGAGCAGAGAATCGAATTGGATGGGGTATGTAGCAGTTGCTACCGATGAAGGGAAGCTTCACCTGGGAAGAAGGGATATTGTGATCGCATGGAGAGGTACAGTTCAAGCTCTAGAACGGGTAACTGATCTTGATTTTACCATGGTTTCGGCCAGTAAGCTTTTAGGAGACACTGAAGATGAGAACCCCAAGGTTCACCAAGGTTGGTTTTCCATATATACATCCGATGATCCGCGATCACCATTCAATAAGTCGAGCTGTAGAGATCAGGTAATTAAATAACTAAATATAGAATGATCTTCATTACCATCTTGTTTATATTTCATGCATTAGAAATATAGATTGTCCACCAACTCTGGGCCAAAATTGAGAGAATTACATGCTGAGCACACCTATTTTGTAAATGCAGGTTCTGGCTGAGGTGAGAAAACTAGTGGAAGAATTCAAGGATGAGGAGATCAGCATAACTATAACTGGTCATAGCTTGGGTGGTGCTATGGGAACACTAAACGCTGCGGATATCATCGCAAACGGACACAACAAACCAAAAGACCAACCTGACAAACCCTGTCCAGTAACAGTCATCGCATTTGCCTGTCCTCGTGTAGGAGATTCAGCTTTCAAACGTGCAATCTCAGGAATGGAAGAATTTCGATTGCTACGCATCCGTAATGCATTAGACGTTGTGCCTAGTTATCCAGTACTAGGATATTCAGATGCTGGTGCAGAGTTAGCAATTGATACGCGAAAATCTCCATATTTGAAAAGTCCTGGAAATATCATAAGTTGGCATAGCTTAGAAGCATATATGCATGGAGTTGCAGGAACACAAGGGACCAAAGGAGGGTTTAAATTGGAGATAAAACGTGATATTGCGCTGATAAATAAATCAATGGATGAATTGAAGGATGAATATCTTGTTCCTGGTTCATGGTGGTGTGACAAAAATAAGGGCATGATACAAGAAAGTGATGGGTCCTGGAAACTGATGGATCATGAGATGGATGATGATTGAAATCCAATTTAATGGTTACGATTCCAAACTACACCTATAACATCCTTTTACTCTTCTCCGTGTGTATTGTTTGGGGGTTGGTCTGTACAATGTGAAATGCTGCTTGTGATTATATTTGTTAGCTCATCTTGCAATTTCTGGTGTTTTTGTGTAAATCATTGGTTTAGAATGTCTTAGGTTCAGAGCTTCAGATATGTTGAGCCCATTCTGATTCTTGTAGGCTATAAAAAAGACAAATTAAGTTCATAAGCTGTGTAGGCTTGTTTCCACGTTGGCTTCATTAGTTGAAATTAAGTTCCCTGTTAGGCTACATTCTCTGAACACTGTATGTACTAAAATACTCTAATCCAAAAAGAGTTCTCATTGATTATCTCAATATACACTCAACAGACGAGCCTGCCTTTTTCATACACAAATTGTGACAGTTCTGTAATTTTAGAGTGGACGTAACAAACGCTTATCTTCTAGAGATTCATCGGCAACCTATGCTTATACAACCATGTGAACTACATGATTTTTTCACACTTAAACATACGCAGTACAAGGACTTGCGTATCAGTTAAACGTACAAAGAATAACATCCATCCACAAATAAGTTGGTTATGCATGCAAACACCAATCCCTTACCAAAATGGCAACAGGAAGAGAAAGGAAATATAAGAAGAAGATGCTATAAATGGTTTTGGCACGTATATTTCCTAACAAATCACCGGTTGTAACAAGTTCCTAACCTTAACCAGTTGACATCCCAACTCAACTAACCCAAACTAACCTTCTACTAATGCTAGATTAAACGTATAAACAACATCCATACCATATCCATTATATACATGCTGTTCGTTTCAACCTCAAGTATGCAACAAACACTAGGGGAGAGTCGGAGACGCACAGAGAAGATGGGAAGCATAGCAAGAAGATGGAGAGAACTTAATGGTCAATCTTACTGGGAGAACCTTATCGACCCACTAGACATTGATCTTCGGGTTAACATACTTCATTATGGTGAGATGGCTCAAGCAACTTACGACACCTTCAACAACGAAAAATTATCGAAATTCCAGGGAAGAAGCTTGTATCATAAGAGAAATTTATTCTCAAAAGTATTTCTACCAAAACACAGTAAGATGTATGAAGTAACCAGATTCATTTACGCCACTTCAGCAGCCTGGGCTGGAGCATCGAATTGGATGGGGTTTGTGGCAGTAGCTACCGATGATGGGAAGGTTGAGTTAGGAAGAAGAGAGATTGTTATTGCCTGGAGAGGAACAGTTCGAACCCTGGACTGGCTTAATGATTTGGATATTATTCCAGTATCCGCTTCGGAAATATTTAGAGGAACTACCAGTTCAACTGATGAACCTAAAGTTTACCATGGTTCGCTTTCGATCTATCAGTCGAAAAACCCCTTGTCACGATTCAACAAATCCAGTGCTAGAGATCAGGTATATAATTATCACCAAAACAATATTGAAGTATTTTGACTATATCATTCCATTTTCAAATCAACTATGAAAAAGAATGAGAGATTGTGGCATTTCGCATGGCTTATTCCATAACCCAGACCAGGAACTTAACCAAAAGCATTTTTTCTCTTCTTTATTTCCAATATACACAGGAAAGTGTTTTCATTTGATTTACGGTTGAAAAGTGTTCAAAATCATTTAATTTTCCAAGTTTTAAATGCAAATTGTGATATGTTGGCTGTACCGTACCTGGATATGTTAGGGGTTAGTAGTGGATCTCACAGTTTTTTTCTGTAAGATCCGTCTCAAACCCGACTTACATAAAATATCCGATCCCAGAGTCGAGCTTGCTGAGAAATACTGTCAGACAAAAGTGAACATTTGTCTAACCATACGAATAAGACGGAGTCAAAAGAAAACAAACTACAACCTTAGTTTATTTGATGATCTCTTTTTAGTCTTTCAAAAAGGTGCCATCATTGATATCAACATGTACCAACTGCAATTGATATATATAAACCAATGCAGGTTCTTGCTGAAGTAAGAAGGTTAGTTGAAGCATTCAAGAATGAAGAAATCAGTATAACTGTAACCGGACATAGTTTGGGAGGTGCACTTGGAACCCTAAATGCAGCTGACATTGTTGCAAATGAATACAACAAATCCAAGGAGCCAAATAAATCATTTCCAGTCACTGCAATCGTTTTTGCCAGTCCAAGAGTAGGAGATGAAAACTTCAAACATGTCATTTCAGGAATGGAAGATCTCAGACTGTTGCGCATCCGTAATGCACTCGACTTTGTACCACACTGGCCATTAGTAGGTTACTCTGACCCGGGTGTGGAGTTAACTATTGATACACATAAGTCTCCATACTTGAAGGGGCCAGGCGATTTTTCAAGTTGGCATAACTTGGAGGCTTACCTTCATGGAGTTGCAGGATCACAGGGTAATGGAGAGTTTAAATTGCAAGTATGCCGTAATCTCGCACTGATAAATAAAAAAACAAATAACTTGAAAGACATATACCACATTCCAGAATCATGGTGGTGTGAACAGAACAAGGGCATGGTACAAGATTCTGATGGTTCATGGAGATTTCTGGATAATGAGGTAGATGATGTTTAAATATAATTGTCCTTCCAAGCTAGGGGTTACCAGGACCCTAGCTAGTTGTTGTATAAAGAGACCAAAAAGACCAAGTCCTCTGTAGTATTCTTGTGATTTCAAAGATGAATAAGAATAACACTGCAACCGTATAACAACCATGACTACACCATTATCACCAAGACACTGTTACCAACAAAACCACAAAACACTCGTTTAAATAGGAAGGTAAAAGGAACCTGGTCCAGCTGGATAAAGGGGTGAGCTTCGACATTTGCTCCTTAAGTAAAGATTGAGTCATCTCTTCATGAATGAAAGCAACACCATACAGCTTATAGTTAACCACACTAAAAACCATTAGACTAGTTAAATTTTTTTAGCAGGACCGAAAAAGAAAGCTACTACCATCACGTCGGCGGAGTGCCCACAGCCGGACGAGAACCAGAACAACCTTTTTCGGACCATCGCTTGCCCGGGTTGAGATGATCTTACAAGGCATTGTATATGACTGTTAACATGTGTACCTTGTAGTGATTTGGTTTGCCATGCTTTTCCTACTTAAAACACGGCAGAGTTGCATCTCACTCATCTCGCCACTTAACATGTTCTTTCCTACAACAAATCGTATTGCGTAAAAGGTAACCAAACAAAGTTGCTCACACATAACGAACAAACTGATCTCTGAAATGTTTCTCTCCTTTGATACTGAACTTACTCATATAGGACTGACTCCTCTAACCTGTTGAAAAAAATATTTTCCTGTACAGCTGACCTAATCGACCAACTTGAGGTACTCATCTGCTCCATCAACCAAACGCTGCATACCATATAAATGCAAAAATAAATATATGGAATGTGGCTAACAATTACTTTTCTAGTTATTATAATATTACTGCTACGATGCTGGCCAATAACTAACAACGTTTATTCATGGTGCAAGCCACACAAATTACTACTTTCTTGTAGCAAATCACAAAAATCTAACTTGTAAACATCTCGATGATGAATTTCAGATAATTATACTTGTACTGTCATAAATCTGGGACATATGCACGATAAATCCACAAAAATAAACGAACTTTAAACACAACTTCAACTATGAAGTCAGCCTTTGACAAACTAATGTAGGTGGTTCATGGGCAAAAGCAATGCGCACTTTGAAGATCACTGTCTATTTAAGTAAGCAATAAATAGCCATCAGAGCTTAGCAAGCTTTCATTTATTTGGTTTGCCTATTATTCTATTATAAATACCTTCAGTATGGTGACTCTACTCTTTAATTTTCTACGAAGAGTGACACACTCAGGTTTATTAGTGACGGTAGAGCCAAATCATAAGAGAAGGTGTATCTGCTTCCATATTGCACTTAAGACGAGAGATGATTGTGTCCGAAGAACTAGCTAACTGGACTAAGGAAAACAAAATAACACCGCAGCCAAATAAGTTATAAAAGTGGAACAAAGACAATAGGGGTGAAACATTCATAGTTAAAAATTGCAGTAAGTGACATAACCTATTTGTACATTAGTTGAAGGGTGTTACTCCGAGATGGGTAGTGAGAGAATTTCTCCAAATTCTCTCAAATTATTAAATAGTTATATAAGTCAAACAGGGAACAAAAGTTCCAAATTGCATCTAATATGCAGCAGAAACCCAGACTAATATTATCGACCAACTACAAAGAGTAATTTGTGAACCAAAGAAAAATCATGATCAAGGTATGACAATGATCCATCAATCAACAAACTTACTAGCTACTATAAACTTTTATTTAAGAATATAAGGTCTTCCAAAAACTTCCGGAAGTAGGAAATTAACATAAATAAAAGGATGTAAGGAGTCATGCCTATTGTATTTTTGCTCTTTTGCGCGCCATAAAACGTTCTTTCGCTGAAGATAATGCAGCTTCAAGTTTTTCCTGAGGATCTTGGTCTGATTGATCGGCAATGGGTTTAGGCACTACATTGCGTACTTGAAGGCTGTCAGTGAGTACACATTTCTCATCTGAAGTGTCAACATTTGTCTCAGGAGGAGCAGAAAAGCCAGCTTGATCACCATCTTTCTCCCGTCCAGAGCTTGAAGGTGGTTCCATCACGGGACTAACATCTCTTTCTGAGGTATAGGCAACAACTTTCACTTCCTCTTTCGCTGCCACACTAGATTCAACCCCTCCAGCACCAAAAGCGACATTTTTCCCAAGGTTGAAGTAGAAATCACTAATGTCACTTTTCTTGGTAACCTTAACAGAAAAATAAAAGAATGTAAGTATAAATGCCAAAACCCACGTAAACACAAAGCATAGAGAAGACATCTAAGGCAGAGGACAAAGCTTATCATAGATGATATAAAGTAACCTTTTATGTCGTACAGCCCGATAATTATGGAAGTTGTATGATTAAGAAAAAAGAGGGAAAAAACTCAAATAAAATATGACGGGACATGAGTGAAGTATGGTTCCTTGTACAAAAAGCTACTTACATCATCTTTTTCCTCGCGAAGCTGGCGTATTCGTTCTTCTTCCAACCATTTTGCCTGCTCTGCAAGTTTTCTCTTGTACGCACCTGTGACGAACTTTTCTTTGTCTGCAAAGAGATGGTCCTCTTTGCTTCTCTCTTTAGCAAGTTTCCTGTTATATACTACTTCCTGCTCCCGTTCTCTTTCTTTAGCCTTCGCCATTAAAGTGTGGATGTATTTTGACTGGAACAGATGAACCAAGTTTTCAGAGATATAGTTAATTCCATAAGGTACAACTACTTATACTATTAAAGATGCAGATAGAAAAAACCCATTTATTTTTTACTGGAATTCAGTATAAAGGAACAAAAGTTGTCCAATAGATTGGAAATCAAGTGATAAGCAAATACCTGTCTCTCTTGACGATCCAGAATGACAGGGCGTGCTGTTTGTTCTTTCATTTCGTCATAGACCCCATCATAGTCAAAAACTGATGGATCCTCTTCCAAGGCTTTTTTGTGTTGCTCTTCAACCTAGAGAAATTATCAATGCAGCAAACATATTCATTAAATGCATATAAACAATTAAAAAAAGAAAGAAATTTAAACCAAAATTGAAGAACCTAAAAGAGACCAGGGAATTGTCCAAGTTCTTACATCTCTGAGAACCTTCTTATTGGCAGCTTGGCGAGCAATGTCTCCACCGATGTCTTCATCAATGTCGTCTGAAAATATAAGAGGATGCAAGGGAGGTTTGGTTGCTTGCTTTTTCTGTTGGGACGGTGGAACCCTAAGCTGCAGACCGTACTTCTTCATTCCAGATTCTCCTTCCAAACACCTCTTACTCAAGAAATTAAGCTCTTGTTTTGCTGGATCTCTAACACCTGGTATTTTTAAATCACAAAAGTCAAAATTAATACTCTATATAAGTTCTCTACTTCGCCTTTGTTAAAAAGTTTCAGTTTTCAAACACAAAACAGCACATAGTCTAATAACTAGGCAACCAAACCTGGTCGTATGTCGGTGTGGATTCGTCTACCTTAGAATTACAGCTATTCACTCACTTCTGTGTTCTAATGAAAGGTTAGTTTTGGAATTAACACTCCCAGAAAAAAAAAATCTAGTTCTATCAAAATAATCTTTCTAAATTCGAATAGTTTTCGTAAATATCGTAAAAAAATAATCTATCATGACCTATTGAGAAATCACCGAACCATTAACACAAACAATTGACAGGCTTTTATATCAACAAAAAAATTAGGGTTTAACCATGCGAGAAATCAAAAATACCTGAATTATTAATCTTATCACGTATTTCTTCAAGAATTATGAAAGCTTAGCTCCCTAATTTTTATCTTTCCCCGAAGAACAATCTCCACTCCTCTCTGTCTCTTGAACACGAAAAAAAACCCTCTTCTTTCTCTTCAAAGTTCTAAATTTCTAATCTTTATAAGAATAAAAAATAAATCCCATTTTTTTTGGTTTCTTTAAATAGTGATACTAATAAGGGCCAGAGGCCCACAGGGCCGTAAGGCGGTGTGTGTTCTGACTCGGTCTGGTTGGGCGAGAGTTTCGACTCGGTTAAGATTTAAGAAGACTTCAGAAATCGTACAAGCCCCCGAACTCAATTCATCTTGGTTCATCTTTCAAGTGATAAGTTCTTGTTGTTCGTCTTCTGTAATTTCCACAAATGAGTAGCGGATTGGGGTTGAGAACTTGGGGGTTAAGATTTATATCAACAACTGAGAGATTTTCTCCTCTTCCACTCAGAGATTTTAGATTTTCTGTAAGCTACAAACACAATAAATTACTCACTACTTGCTGTTCCAACACTTCCGACTCGACCACGAACAAGAAGAAGAAGAAGCAGAAAGTAATTGTAATATCTGGTCCTACTGGTGCAGGAAAAAGTAAACTTGCTTTAGAACTTGCTAAAAGAATCAATGGTGAAATTATCAGTGCTGATTCTGTTCAAGTTTGTTCTCATCTCTCTATCACTCTCTCCAATTTTTATAGTCTTGGGTTTTATAGCCTTTGCTTTTGCTTATGTTTGGTACATTTTAGTAAATTTTGATTTTCGTAATAAAATTTTAGGTTTCATGTGTATTGTAGGTGTATCAAGGACTAGATATTGGTTCTGCTAAGCCTTCTCTTAGTGATAGAAAGGTAATCATTTCTTTTTTCCCTAAAGATTTTCAATAATAAGTGAATTTACCCTTTCTTTGATACTAGGTAAGGGGTATCTAGTTTGGCATTTTGTTCACATGATTAGTATAATGTTCATTGTGCAGACAATGTATATGCTCTTATGTTTATTTTGTTTCCTCTCAGGATGTGCCACACCATTTGCTTGACCTAAGGCCCCCATTTGAAGGTACTGCTTATCAATTTGATCCAGTTGTATTATTGTTGACATAATCCCCTCATTTGCTTGTAGTTGTTTATGTTTGACATCTTTGTCGTTATAAACAATTTTCTTATTCTAGCTCCAATGTTGAGATTATGTTGGAACTAGTTCTTATTAAAAACCTGGAATTGAATAGCATGTGCTTTTTCTAGAGTATTCTGTCGGGCAATTCTTCGAGGATGCAAGACAAGTTACCGAGGAGATTATCGATAATGGCCGTGTGCCAATAGTTGCTGGTGGGACTGGGTTGTACTTAAGATGGTATGCATTGATTGTACGGGTACTTCATCTTGATTCAAGTGTTACTAATTTGTTTACATGCTACAAACTCTACATATAGTAACTTTTTAGTTTATCCTGTAGCAAATGGAACATTTGAGTTATCAGTTTCTCTTGTCTGTGTGGTTTGGTCCAAGTCATACTTGTTTTTATCACATTATCTTGTTCTATGCAGAATTATTTGTTTTATGTATGTGAAAGTTTGAACCTTTTACAGTTTATTTGAGGTTATGTAGCCCCGTAAGTTGACTCTCTAATAACTTTGCTGTGTCATCTTGAAAATTCTTTAGGAAAAAGGATTTCCAACCCCTACGATTGACATAGTTCAGGATGGAATGCTACTTCTGCAGTGCGTTGGTTGAGCTTTGCTTTCATGTTGTTCTAGGTAGAATATTTTCAAAATCTAAAGAACCATATTCTGTAAGAGATAAGATATGAAAGGAAAAACTAAGCAGTGTGTTGGTTGAGTTTTGCTTTCATGTTGTTCTAGGTAGAATATTTTCAAAATCTAAAGAACCACATTCTATAAAAGATAAGATATGAAAGGAAAAACTAAAGACATCCTCCTCTGATCAAATCATCGCCAAATTGTTATCCGATAGAGCTTTCAGACTGTCGATGGACACACACCTGTAAAAAAAGGACTTTAAATTGTGGATCATGCATTTCTGAACACATTAATTTGGAGTTCATGTCCTCCTAAAGGCTATAAAGATGAGTTCTTCTGATCCTTATAATACCCACTCCAAACTGAATACTTCTACTAGGATACACTAGATTCACACCAATTTAAGTTTTTATACTTGTTCCACATCTGCTGCCATGTACCATGCTTGTATTAAGTAAAGGAATCTCATGTAAGTATCTGATATTGTAATGGTCCCATCTGAGTAACATTCTCTTGAAGCCGTTGCTAATTTCAGTAATTTATCTCGTGGCAATAATTTCGTAAAATGTATTTTGAATGGAGAACTGAGAAAGCTTAGCGTTCTAATTTTTTTGTTCTTTTGTAACAAGCAAAACCATTTTGGTACATCTTTATTTAATCTGTGAGTATGTGCAGTATTTATGTTTTCTTTTTCTGCATGATAGGATTTCAGTGTTGGTTGTTTTCCTAGAAACCAGTAAACTTGCATCTGCGTGACATTTAGGTGTGGATCTTTGAAGACCTAAAGTGCTTATGTATGCTGAGTTGATCATCTGAAACCCAATGGTGTTAATTTCGATTCTAAAACATTCTTCGGGCCTTACCTGAGGTTGAAGTGAACTGATTCAGACTTGTAACCTCTAGTCTTTGCTAAGATTTTTTATAACTAAGAATAGGTAGACTTTTTGTCATTTTAGTTCCAAATGCATAAATTTTCTAATTTGAGTATGTGGAAATTAGTGATAGCTTTCCTCTAGTGTTCAAACCTATCTGATACTAATAGCAATATCAACTGATAACTTCTAAGATGAAAGTTTAATAGGAAGTAACAAACCAACCACAGCCTTTGCCTGGTCTTTGGTTTTCTTGAATCAAATACATAGTGCTGGTTGCTGTTGCTCCTTTTCTTATTTCTTTTTTTTTTCTCAGTGGACAATTTCAGAAAATACCATGATTTAGTTTCAGAAACAGAAAGTTGGATAGGATCTAATTGTGGCTTTATAATGATGAATATTACTGAAAAGGTACATATATGGGAAGCCAGATGTTCCAAAGGCATCTCCAGAGATTGCTTCGCAAGTGCAATTGGAGCTTAGTGAATTCCAGAAGAATGAGGATTGGGAAGCAGCTGTACAGTTGGTGGTAAAAGCTGGTGACTCGAAGGCTGAAGAATTGGCACTCAACGACTGGTATCGCTTAAGACGTAGCCTTGAGATAATTAGGGTTAGTTTCATTGTTCTCATGCTAGAGTTGTGAATTTATGTTTGCTAATAATGCAAGGCTCTGGATCAGTCAATATTATTTGTTGACAAAAGAATGGGCGTACAATGTAGACCCACTTGCATACAATGTAGACGATGTGTGGTGTGAATGAAACATCTAGGCACTTTGTGCCAGTTAGTTGCACTTAGGCATTTTCACCATTCTGTGTCAACTGCCAGAAGCAACCAACTTACAGATTTATTTTCACATGTCAGGCAAGTGGGTCACCTCCATCTGCTTTCCGAGTACCCTATGAATCTTATAAGCAACAGTATCAATCAAAATTATCAGATGACTCCCTCAATGACACTGTTTCCGGTGATGTGCTTGGAGAAAAACTTTCACAGGATTTGGACTATGACTTCATGTGCTTTTTCCTTTCAAGCCAAAGGCTGGATCTTTATAGAATGATCGATTGCCGGTGCGAAGATATGCTTTCAGGTAATCTTAGCTGCTATACTTAATACTCTACATTGTATTGCAATTTCAGATGCTTGGCCTTAGTTTTACTTTCCCAATCTTTGAGAAGTGAATGAGCTACAATTGTTACCTAGTATACATAGAAAATATATGAAAGGTGAGTACCTATCCTTAACAAATATCCATCTATCTTATGCTAAGAAATATGACATGTTGCTTGCTACTCTTGTACCTCAGGAATTTCCTTATAATAAGAGGTACATTAACTTGGTATATTGCTTGCATTAATAGGTGCCAGTTTTCAGCTCATATCTGATGCAATTATAGATGGATACTTTTCCTTGTCATATTCTATCCTAGTAGACGATTTAACAGGAATGTTAAATTTATTTTCAGTGAGTTCATATCTGTGACTACAGTATTTTAACGTAGTATTGTATGAAATCCTTTGTGTGGGTGGGATAGAATTCTTAGTTGATGATTCACTGCATAAAATTGTCCATGCAGGTATGTAGTTTTTTTGTTGACATATATCAAGTACTTAATAGTTTAAAGTTGTATATTTCAATGATACCAGTTTCTGAGCAATGAAAGTAAATATTGTTATCTGAATTTTTAACAGTCAAGACTTACTGGTTTGGTTTTATTTGTCTTCAGTCTTAGTGTAATCAAGCTCACCTATCTTAGGTTTTGTGCCACTTGTTTCTGAACGTAGGAAGCGATGGAATTTTGGCAGAGGCTTCAAGACTTCTTGATATGGGTCTTCTTCCAAACTCACATTCTGCATCTCGAGCAATTGGTTATAGACAAGTAACTCTTGACATTCTGTTTCTCATATCAAATTTTCACACATCATGCATTAAAATGATTTGAGTTATTGCCATATAAATGTGTATCTAGTGATATGAGATGATTGTGGATGATGATAATTCTTTATTAGGTACAGCTTATGCAGTTGAGTACGCGATTATAATTCTTTATTACGTGTTATGAACTACTAATATGAAGCAACTTTTGGTCAAAAGTTTTCAGGACTATTTTGTTGAACATATTGCAAACATTCTGTATCTAGATATTATCAATCTAAGGGTAGTTGTAATTCTATCTTATCTCAGGCGATGGAGTATTTACTGAGATGCCGGGAACAAGGCGGTAGGAGCTCCCCCCAAGATTTCTACTATTTCCTGACAGAATTTCAGAAAGCATCTAGGTTATTCATCTCCGCCGAGATTACTGCATTCAATTCATTTTAATGTCTTCTAATTATCAAAGGAAGTTTCATTGATAGCATTGGAATCAATTTTGGAATTGTGGACTATTTAGTTTCTGCGAATGTTGTTAGAGCTATTGTAGACTAAGTAGCCACAGATATATATGTCTAAAAGGTATGTGCTGTATTCTGTCAAATGACGTTTGTAGATAGCATGTTTATGTGGCTCAATCCTAGACCTCCTACTTTAAGACCCAACCTAAAACAAATCATGCAAACTACCGATTAAAGTAAAAATGGGTTCTACCATTTCAACTGATGGTGAGAAAACAAATTTGGATAAGTAGAAGGTACCTCATGGCCATTTTTAATATAATTTTCTTGAGAAAACTGACATATTTAACTGTTTGTCTGCTTTGGGTAATTTGGACAGTTTAACAGATTTTTCTGACAAATAAAAAGGCTGACTTTACATGTTAAATGGATGAGATTAATACCAAATTATTTGTCTTTGATTCCCTTCATTTAGTAAATTTTGTGTGTGTAACGATATATTTGAAAGAAGGTTTCATGACAAACGGCCAAGGTCTTTTCTGTTGTGGTCTTCTGGGTCCGCTCTGTTACTATCTTCTTTAATTGAATGGCATTATAAGTTTCTGACATTGATGCTGCATTAATGCCTGCATATAAAGCTTCGGTCCTATCTGCATTAGCTAGCACGCATTTAACCAGCACCATTTATGTTTTATTGAATGATTTTCTGCAGAAATTTTGCGAAAAGGCAAATGACGTGGTACCGTAATGAGCTTATTTATCACTGGCTTGATGCTTCAAAACCCTTGGTAAGCTAACTTCTTTTCAATTTTTCACATGAATACTAGGGAGGAAGGATATAATCATGATTAAAGGAGCTCTTAATTATCTGTTATGGTTTAATTTTTAGTATTTACTTTGGTTGATAGCATTTTTAGTGTGATAAATGTGGAGTTACAGTAAGTTTATCAATGACTCTCTTACTGAAGCTCAAATTCTTCGTGATAAACCTAATCCTAATTCTTTGCAGGAGAAAGTACTCGACTTTATCTCTGCTGCATACCATGACCAAACTGGAAACATAGTGGTACCTGAATCACTTAGAATGAAGAAAGAGCTATCGAACCGAAAGCAAATATCCATGTTGAATAGTTACCGCAGTAAAAACAGGTTAGTATATGTTAAAATAAAATTAATACCTTGACCCTAGTTTCATCATCTTAAGTTTTAAGTCATGGATTCTTGAAATGTGCAGATATTTTGTTTCGCGTGAAGATTGTTCTGACGTATTGGATTGGATTAGAAGAACTCAAGGGGAAAACAGTGAAGTCAAGGGGAAAACAAGGGGAGTAGTCTGTGAATCTTCATAGGGCTTCCATTTCTACTCCAAGAAATCAAAATTTGGGACGAAAACCGAGCAGACCCAGTTTCTGGCAAAGGTGAGTTCAATTTGGTTGTTTTTATGTTTTTACTATAATTTATGTTTTCTCCAATGTGAACAAACGCTACTGTGTTGACGCAGTGAATGGAATGGAGGCCATGAATCATATTTCGGTGCTTGCAACTTCAAACTGGCATATTTTAAGGAGCGTAGTTGAGTGTAAACATTTAGGGCCTGTGGCATTAGGATTCGGCTAGCATATATCTATTCCCTATTTTTTCTTCTGCTTCTGGGATGAGAGTTTTTGAGGGTAGAATAATATTTGTACTCAAAAATATGTTTGCACAGAGGTGAACACCTTAAGATTTTGATAGCGGTTTCAGGTTCATTTGCCTAGTCCTAGAGCAGAAATTCTGCAGAATAGATCTTTACCATTATGGTCGTAACAGATTTGATGAGGTGAAAATTTTTGTACGAAGCAGACAATAATTTATAGAAGAAATCGAGCTTTGGGATTTTTCTTTGCGGGCCTCAGGTTCCTAGTGAGTTTGACCTGAAAGTTGTGAGTTTATGTGTCCTGTCTGATCATACATGCCATAACCATGGCCCCCACGAATAGTCAGGTGAGGAAACCAGGTGCTGAATTCCAAGGATAATCTATACCAAAATTAGTTCACTGAAAACAGATGTAAATTCCACATGTAAAAACAAAGCTAAGTTTCTTACGGATATGGACCATCAAAATCCTGCCCACTTGTGCGCTGCCGACAGTACCATTCCGAAACGTCTTACCTGCAGGCAGGAGTCACAACCTAGTTGAGTACATATTCAACACATATTTATGAATTTGGGACCAATGTAAATTATGTAATTAATTCAATATGTCGGTTTTGACATAAGACATCCCCTAAATTAAAGACTTGTATCTTAAAGTCCAACTAACAAGAAAAAAAAAACCCGAGTAGTAGTATTGCCAATTTCCCCTAGCAAACTTACTTGCATTTAGCTATATCGGAAGTACTTCCATCAAATATATTGTTATACACAAAAAGATTCCTGGTACAATTTGTTTTGGTCTCAGGAATTAGCTGATTTCAAGTAATTATTTAACTAATTTTATAGTATTAATCAAGAGTCCCAGATAGGTCCAAAAGCAGGAATCCCAGCACCTTTGCATGCATCCACAACATCGATCTCTACTGCCTTCAGGATTGCTAGTTACAATCACAACCTGAGCATCCCATTTCTTCGCGGCATCGATGCTCATTTTAGCTACATTCGGCCGACCAAGAACCGCCGTATCATGAACGATAACCTTGTCCTTTGGAAACCCGCTCATCATTTGTTGTATTTCTTTTCCAAAGTTCTGCTCAATTCCTTAAGCAACCCAAAGTACGCAGACATCAGCTCTGGATGGTTGCAAAAGGAATGATAAAAACACACAGATTCCTGATCCTGTTGCTACTAATACAACTCTTTCGTACATGTTGACAAGGTAGGGAAGACCAGCAAAATGAACTCCTCTGACCCGTAAATGACTTGGAGGATTTGAAACCAAGGTTTTAGTGAAATCACCAACTGCACCAGCTAACAGCATATGTTCATTCTTTCCATCTGATATGATTCCGAATGCATGCCATTCCGAGAATGGTGATGGACTAATTCTCCCGAGGATTCCAGCTTTAATCCCTCCTTCGAACTTGATTATCGAAGCGTGATTTGAAGGAGCAGATACCCTTACGGGTACCCGTCTTACCGTTAGCCATGGGAGAATGATAACAATAGTGATGACTAACGTGAACCAAAATTCTTGGGTTTTGATGAATCTAGATAAACTGAAGTCGTAGGTTTTTTGACCAGGATTGTAAGAGTTGGTAAGAACGATGAAGACCCATACGAGAAGGAGGGAAGTCCAACCAGCAAAACGATGTGTTCTTTCGAAAACGTTATGATGGAGATGGCGAACAAGAGGGAATGCTGCCAAGGAAGATAGCCCAATGGGAAATAGAAGGGAAGAAGCAACTGCAATGATCTCTGAAGAAGTGTTGTTTCTATCATTTAGGGTAAGAATTAGAGCGAAGATCAACCAAGCAATGGCAGAAACGCCACAACCACTGTGTACTCCTCCAAGGCATTGAAGAAAAGAAGTTGTTGCGGTTCTTATTTGTACCGGAATCCATGACCTTCCTAAGACCTTCACTGCTAACATGAACACAACCCTTAATATAGCTTCACTTCTACACAGAACAAGTGCAAGAATATTGGCAATAGAAAACAGAGCAGCCTTTTCTTTTGCATATGGGAAACGCCCGACGGCAGCGAGAATTATTCCGATAATATTTAACGTAAAACAAACAACAAACAGTCGTTTGTAGACGGTAAAAAGCACTTGATCAAGTAATATGATTGAAAGTCTAGATTGAGGTTTTTTGGGTGGTAATTTCCTCAGCAGTGATTCTTGTCTCTTGGTGGATGGTTTGGATCCAAACGAAGTCTTAAGAACGGAATTCTGTTTCTCGAGATCTTTTTCAAAGAAGACCTCTAAATCTACTTCTTCTTCATCCTCATAAATGGTATGGTCATCATGATCATCCTCCTCGTCGACATCTAAGTCACAGAAATGGTTACTTGGTCGACTTAGAGATCTATGAAATGACCCAGTTAAAGATGTCGGAAACACCTTGAAAGAACTCTTTTGAGTCCACGGAAGCCCTCCCCATGTTGCATTAGACGGCTCTTTTGGTGCTTCAACTACAGGAGTAGTTGTTATTGAAAATGGACTTGTTTTCTCCGGATTAATTTCAAAGGCAACTCCACGACAACTTGAAAACCTTGCTACTTTGTGTTCTGCCATTTTATTGATCACTTGTCAGAAAAGAGATTGATCTAGAGAAAGATATATTTAATTGAGAGACAAGGATCATGCAGAGACTAGAGAGAGAGAGAGAAATGAGTTGAGATCGAGTGATTAGAGATGCCCATTCCGAGAGCCTATTTATAGATAATTAAGTGATGAGAATGAAACAAAAGAACCGAAGAAGAAAGTCAAGAGTCAAGACATACCATGCAAGCATGAGAATTCTTAAATTGTACTAACTTGTAAGTTGATACGACCTGGTAGGCAATCATTGATTTGAACGAAACATGGGAGAAATAATAATAGAAATATAAGATAAATAAACGCACAACAAACGATATACGTGGTTCACCTTTACAGGCAACATCCACGACCAACATCATCAGAAAAACTTCCATTATAATCGAAGACCATTATATGATCTTTCCGCAACCCAAGACAAGACCCAAAGAGTTAAAAAAATAATATCCGAGAACAACATTGGGAAACCATAGAAACCAACTTTCTAAACCATTCTCCAAACCAGACTCGTGTCTTCTCTTTTACACCTTCTTCACGGTTGCTAGTAACAGAGGAGAAACATGGAAACACTATAAACTTGGCTTAAGGCAAAGCCCTATAAACCCTAAACATTAAAACACCAAAATCCTCTCTCTACAAGTTTTTCTCTCATATTAATATTGACCTTCACGCTAAGCGACCATCCCAAAGAGATAGCTGGGGGCTTTGTTGGTGAGGAAGGAGATTTCAGGAACAAAGAAGCGTTAGCTTTACAGTCCCTTTCTCTCTTGTCGAGTACTTAAAGTACCAACGTTTCTATCAAAGTTAGGTCCATTTCTTTGTCATAGTTGATTGAGAAGCCGCTTATAGCAGCTTTTAAGCGAGGGAGGTCATAAGCGTCTATACCGTAAAATAGATTTTCGACGGAATGAAAAAGACATATCTGGTAGAATAGACATATCTGGTAGAATCGTAACCATAGAATACGACCCCAACCGAAATGCATACATTTGTCTCATACACTATGGGGATGGTGAGAAGAGATATATTTTACATCCCATAGGGGCTATAATTGGAGATACCATTGTTTCTGGTACAGAAGTTCCTATCTGAATGGGAAATGCCTTACCTTTGAGTGCGGTTTGAACCATTGGTTTACGTAATTGGAAGTAACCAATTAGGTTTACGACGAAACAATGATAGGAAAGCTTTCGCGACTAGCTGCTCGAAAGGCGACTCCGAAGCTTATGTGCCCATATTCATGATCCTTTCAGGTACGACGAACTTATGATCAAATAAATGGCATGTGCTAACCGACGAAAGCTGCCCCTAAAGAGAGTAGAGGTGTAGGCGCAGGCGCAGGCTCAAGCGTATGATTTAAGGGCGTCCCTTTTAGAGTTCTTTGTGGTGCGTAGTAAAAAGACCAGTAGATGTATTGACGAATTTCCCGTTGTTCCTCAGTAGCTCAGTGGTAGAGCGGTCGGCTGTTAACTGATTGGTCGTAGGTTCGAAAAAAAGACCAAAAACCCAAGCACAAGGTTTTACCACTCTTCTAGGTTGGATGTCTGCAAACATACAATTCTAGTCATATATAGAGAGAGTACACAAACTTGGCCACCAAGTATTAGTACCCGATTAGGAAAAACTAGATTAGAAAACGGTCTTAGAATAGGAAACCCTCGGTTTTCCTGACAATCTCCACCTCGTGTCATGCTTTCAAGCATGTAATGATCACATAAAATCACCTTTATCTTCCATCATGGATGGTTACCATATTTATATACTCGTAGAATTACTTTTGAAGCTCAGACCCGAACTTCCATCTTCGTAGAACCATCTCTTCGACCAAAACACCACGATACGCATAAAAGTCTTCAAATCATCTTCTACCTTAAGAACACTTATGAAATTGATCATGTTTCACAAACAACATGAAAATCTTTGACCATTATCAATGAATCCTTGCACAAAACCATTGATTACCAAGAGAACCATCCAGAAGAATCGCGCTAGCTCCACCTAACCAGTAAGCTAACTAAATATTGAGCCGAGCTCTAACCCGGAAAGGAATAATTAGCTTCAATATCATACTCCAGAACATGTCATGATTACAGAGTATCTCAAACAAACCAGTCGCAGACTTCTCGGTCTTAAAAAAGGACATGACCGACTGTCTTTGAACAGCTGCCAGAAGCTGCTCAAGTGAATTGAGAACGAGGTGATCGGCCCTCATGGGAGAGCGGTGGCCAGTAATCATTATGGTACCTCATTGGTTTCCCAAGATTGGATCTAAGCCGGTCAATCTGACTGGTTAAGTCAGACGGCTGAGATCTTTTTAAGACTTCCATTGACTTCCGTTGACCTAATTAAGACCCTTTCAATCCGCGTGACTAACCTACTTTGGCTATCCATGCATTGTGAATGCACCATGCAGGCTAGGAGAGATCTAATTGGCTGAAATAATAGAGGGCCCATCAGTAGCTAATATGTAGCATGCTCGGTCATATTAGGAGAGGGCCAAGCTCGTTGATTTGACTGGCCAAGTCGTGTGGTCGTGATCGTTCCGCGACTGACTTGGGAGGTTTAGAATAATTTTCTTCTATAAGAAGCAGCTCGACTAGCCTACTTTGGCTAACAATTTGGAGTATAAGCAGGTAGGCTAGAAGCGATACGATTGGTCAAGGTAATAGGTGGACGACCGGTTGTCATGACGGTACCTTGTTTACCGAGTTTGGAAGAGCTAGGTTAGCAAATGGAGCTTTCCAAGTTGTGTGATCGTGATTAGTTAGCGACCGACTTGGACCGCCAAGATCTATTTTCTTAAGAAATAGAACTCGTCGACCAGCCTACTTCCATCTTTAATTAAAAGTGTAGCTTACAGCTTTAGAGCGATTTGATTGGTCGATGGGAAAGAGGGGCCGACAGTTAACAACATGAGGCAGGGCCGGCCGGTGATGGAAGGCACCGGCTAGGGCAAACCGACCGTCCAAGTGGCGCGACCGCGCCCCTTTTGCCGCTGCCTTTATTTGTCGCAGTTTCCCTTTTTCTTATTTTTCAACTTTTGGTAAGATGCTACTCCTACTAGCTCCATGATTGACCAATTTTCTAGCTTGTCTAGGTTTAGTCTCGACCAATAGGGATCGAGATATCATGCAGGCTCCATTTTAGGGCAAAAAATCCAACTTTGCGAGTTGACACAAAATTAGGTCAAAAAATTGAATTTTGTGTGTTGACACAAAATTAATCAATTTTAAGTAAATTTTGCGTATTAACACAAATTTACTAATTTTCACTCTTGCGAATAGCAGCGCGACGCTGGTCTCATTGATACAGCCTGCGAGCTTCTAATCAGGTACCTTCATGCATACCTTAATTCAGAAACTTCGAGAGATTCATGCTACTCAGCTAAGAGTGAACCATTAATCGTCATGTCATGTCAGTATTAAGAGTTCAGCTGGGAACACAGCATAAAATAGGTATTCAGCAGGCTCCGCATTAATGAATAATGCAACTAGAAGCTCTATAAAATTACAAAATACTTGGGATTGTTGCAACATGCACCAATATTATCTAATAAATTTAGTACATATAGATACTGAATCACACAGTGCATATGCAAGCAGAGAAGCATGGGCACTCATCAGCTTTTCAGTGGCTCTACTTCCTTGCAGAATGAAGGCACACAAATATAGAATTTTACAGTTTTAGCCCTGGATTAAAAACCACCATCAACACTATCATTATATATTATTGAGAAAACTGGTCAATGACTGCATTGCTAAGCAAGGACAGCTTAGGTTGCCTACCCTTTAGATGTTGAAGCTAAGGCCTTCCCAGAGACTCTAGGATGGGTGAACGAGTTGAAGATTATCGGATCATCAATGATTGCCAGAACTTGGTGAATGTAGTTAATGAATTTACAATTTTTCCTTCGTCTATTCCTTGGAGAGCTCAAGTTAATGTAAAGAAATGTCAAGTGTTATTTTCTTCTCTACCGTCTGTTCATTTTAAATTTAAAAATATGAAACTACTACACTTAGTTGATATGGTGCTAAGGAAGCTAAATCCAAGGAAGTTAAGTTCTTTACTACCGAACATCTTTTAAATGAATAGCAATTTTGTTTTTCGATAGGGTTAATTGTTGATTAGTCCATATTTTTCCCAGTGCAAGCTTCACTTCATGAATAAAGAAAGGTTTCTTTCACCAAAAAAAAGAGTTAATCTATTAGTTACAAAATTAAAAATGAGAAGCTTACGCATTCTTTTTATTAGTATTTACCCATGATTTTTTTTTTAAATCGGATATTTACATATTGCCTATAACCTCTTGAAAAATATTATTTGATGAAAAGACGGTGAACTTTGGTGTACTTACTCAGTCAAATTGGTTCACTGAGTTAGCTTATTAGTGAGCTATCCGATTTTCTTCTAACCATCTTGTGTCTTTGTATATTTTTTTTTGGCCAAACACTATGGTAAATAGTTTCGCTTAGTTATAACTTATTTATAGCAAAAACCAAATATTATGGGGCTTCACTTGAAGCTAACGTGATGGATTCCCTTCACTTAGCTAAAGAGTGGATCACACTTGATCACTTAAGCTAAGCGACAAGTCCGTTTAAAAGATTGCTTTGCGGAAATTCAGTAGTAAGTTTTTAGGGGCCATAATTAAACTGTTTACTTCTGCTTTATATTTTGTGGACCTAAGAACTTTTTGGACAGAAACTCATACAAGCTAATAGAAGAAAAATACCCATACTAGAACGTTTTTTGCTTGGGTATCTCTCGGCTCAATTAACCTATAGCTAAGCAAAACGTCCTTAAAGTAGTGCTTGGCCTTATATAGCTTTGTTAGTTAGCCTTATAGTTCCGGACACATAACTTTGTTAGTTAGCCTTTTTGGCATTCGATTCGTCAAATCAATAAATATCCAAAAACAGTGCGTGTATGAGTCTGTGACCCACCTTTCATAACATTTTGACCAATATCCAAAAAGAATTCCCCTTTGAGTCTTTGAGCATTCCAATCTGACAGTTTTAATTGGCAAGTCAATTTGAGTACCGACTATTTGAGATCCGTTGCCATGGTGGGGACGGCCGACCAAAGAAAAACGAAACACTCTTGTGCGTTATATATCATTTTTTACCGGAATGTTATTTCTGAGGCATAAGTGAAAATATCACTTTTCTTGAAACGAAGTGAATACATCGTTTTATTAGTTGCAACGAAAAATTAGTTGATGCATAAACCAAAATATGACTACATAAAGTATTATGTATATTTTGTGGTGGTTTGTATAATGGATATACATTTAATTTTCTAAAATTGTGCCTAAAATGATAAACACCTACGAATTTTTCGTAAAAACTCTAAATTTGATATTGCGTAGATTTTTTATTACCTTTCCAACGAGATAAAATTTGTAAAATTCCAAGGCACGGATTTTTAGATATGTTATATTAAAGTTTGATTTCCAATTATACCCCTAAAGAAATAGAATACATAAGGAGTTATAGTAATTGGACTGAAAGGGAGAGATATTTTGGTATTATCAAGTGCACACTACTAAAATCTTTTTATCAAATTACAAATTTATGTGAGGTTTCATTTTACAAAAAAGTGACCATAAAAAAGACACCCTCCCTTCGGTCGGCCCAACTAGAAAACGGCTAACCTACAATCGCCCATTACTCTCTAAAATACTTCTCCAAGACTTTTATCATAAACTGGGCACATAAGTTTTTTGAGATCTTCTGCCTAGTGTCTAGTGTGGGTTTCTTTCTAGGATTCCTTTCTTTCCTCTCATGTGGTCTGTTCTGTTCTTTATGTCAAGACTGTTGCAGCTCATTCTATCCGGAAGTGTTGATTCCTTCACAAAATCATTTGTATTCATGTACACAATGACGGACCTATCAAAGAGCTAAAGGGGACTATAGCCCGGGTGTGATTTATGAAGATTTTATTTTACCTATGAGTAAACTGAATGTTTGAGAGTTTAGCTCACATATATTTCAACATGCGTACAAATTAGTTAAGAAATTACAAGAACTTAAAGAAGTTTAGTTGTAGTTTTATGTTTCTTCACTTTCTTCCTTTCAATACCAGTGGAAACTCAATCTTTCTTCCTTTAAATGATTCTTGTACAACATAATTTTTACGACATATATCATCTAAAATGTTTTAAAAATTCGTCGCAGCCTTCTACCATTTAGTAATTGCCTTACACCATGTATTAGCCCTACCTCATACATGATCCCAAGTCCGTCCCTACCCGTACAGTACACTTGTGTCATTTTCTTATTTTGACTTTCAACGTTATGTAACCAGCAATGTCATTAAACACGGGCACACACGTCAAAAGCCCCTCCTTATGTTTGTGGTTTAATCGGTGTTGCCGTACTCTCACAAACTCATGAGTCAACAAAAGCCATCCCGAACACCAACTGGGCCATGATTCGCTGATCTTTATACAAGTCGGCATTTATGCCTCATTAATTAACATTTCAACCACTAGCTACCAAGGAATGTGACTTGGGGATAATCTTATGGTTAATGCAATTATCATCTAAGCTTGGATTTCTTGCAACTTTTTTGGTAGGATAATTGATGTTTCTTGGATATTCATGCGTGATCCTAGTAATCTTAATACCATTGCTATCTACCAAGAATCCTCCAACACCAATCCTACCACGGATGAAATCTCAATTATTCTTTTTTTTCTTTTTGATACACGAAATCTCAATTATTCAAACCATTATAAAGAATTCTAATATCTTAGTGATTTGGAGTATGTGAGTACTCAATTTACTTGGTCTAATAAACAACCTGATGATAATTTAATAAGACCTAGACTTCACTGGGGTTTGGGGACTCTGGGCAGTTGTTTGTGGTCTAATCGCTATTGTTTATCCAAGATTTTTCACATAAAAGCTATTGGTTGATGTCATACACGAATAATACTAATGACACGTCCCCACCGAGGCAAAAAGCTCTATAGATATTTCACATGTTCCTCCGGATTAGGAACACTTATTCGGATTAGGAACACTTATTCACATCAAGTCAAAAGCTCTCTAGCTTCAGGCTTACTCATAAACTAATGAATGCTAATGGTCTCATTAAAGTTGGAATTTTTCTCATTTTAGTAACATTATCAAAAAGTTTAATCTCTCATTAAGTAGTCACAACAGTTGAACAGACGAATTTCATCTATTTATTGTGCGGAGTCTGTAAGACATGTTGAAGTTAACTTAAAACATTAGCAAAAAATTCAAGAAGATTTTTATATATCGCTCTAGTAATAGTTTTGATAAAAAATATTGGCTTTTAACGTATTTTTGTTAACAAAAGAAAACATTTTGATCTTATTATATCCCTTTCATCGGGAAAAAAAAAATCTTATTAAATCCTTAAGGTTACCTAATTGTAAGTGTATAAGGATAAAACTCAACTTGAAAACATATTGGTTAATCATTTAGCACTATTATATCCATTTCTCACCCTTACCAAAACAGAGAGTTTTTAAATTGCATAAACCCATGTATCACTGTTGAGGATAATACCGAATGTTTGTCCACCGACACCGAAGGTTCGAGAACTTTGGTGAGACATTGAAATATTTTAATTGGGGATTCGTTAAGCATATGTAAAATTATATGTTCTTTGGTAGCTTCGAAACCTGTATCTCATTTTGATATTTGTTGTATAATTTTTTTCTATTCTAAAGGTCGTTCTCTTTTGCTATAAGGCCCTTTAAGAATTACTGATCAAATCCATATTTGATTGAACTTCAATATCGATTAGGTATAGCTTTTATCTTTAAAATACGGATTTGAAGATACCACAAAATTCATCTAAACTTTTTCTTATATCGAAATTCTTGTTAGTTAGATTGTTTAGGATTTTATGCATAATTAAAGAAATAGATAACCTAATATTTCAATTTAGATTCATCTGAATATAAGGGAAGGTTTATGTCACCTTAATTTATCATCAAAAAGAAAATCAATAGGCGTTATGTCTAAGGCAGGATATGGCTAGTCTTCAAGAATGACTGTGGAGCAACTTCTAGGCATGTAAAAAGACATCAAATAGGGAAATGAAGTGTGTAGGTTCTTGCGAGATTCAATAGACGTAGGGAACAACTGTATAATAGTGGCTTGGAGGTTTATTTCTTCTTAACTATATTCCAGACTGAAGTCATTATTGTAGGCTAGTGTTTGTCACGGCTTAATACAATGTGTATTCAAACTGGACATGATCCCAGGAATTTTCTGTTTTGCAGTTTTACTCAATAACAAAATTCCGGGTGCCTTGCTTTTATTTATTTTTTTCCGCATTATATTGAATTTATCTATATAACTGAAATACAAACATGTTGTACGTTCATCATCCTTGTGATTCAATAATCTTGAATAGAAATTATCCAAGGATATTCCTTGTATGCTTTTATCATTCATTTAAGTTCACACAAGGAATCATTTATTAGGTTTCGAAACGAAAAATTTGCAGCTGGACTTGGTACCCTCCTCTTTTCATAATCAAAGAAGATCGTATGTGTGGTCCATTTTGCTTTTCAGTTTAAGTTTTCATGGAATTGTATGGTTCATTTTATTAACAACTTATGCATTTATATAGTGTCTATAGTACGATATTTTGCAAAATTACTCAATTAGGTAATCTTAGTTTAGCATTGCTCATTTTCTATAGATTATATAAATCTTGGATATTTATTTTCTCACCTCCTAAGTTTACTCTTTTTCTTTTTTTTGCATCAGTGAAGACTTGGTCAGCAACTTGGACCAGACAAGCACTATTTTTTGGTAGTCAAACTCTCTTAATTAATACTAATTAATTTACTAGTATGTAACCCGTGCTATGCACCGGGACTGATGGGATTGTGGATCAGGTGAAGCCGGGCTTCGCCCCGCGCCCGTCGACATCTTTAGAAAAAATAGATTAGTAAATTATTTTTTAATTAATAGGGAAATTTGATGCACTTTGATAATTAATGTGTTGCAGGAATATGCAAGCAAAATAATAATGATAATAGAGATATGTAAATTTTCCTATTATAATTTTTTAAAGACACTTAATTTTTTTAAACACACTTGTAAGTTAAAAATAATAAATCTTCTAATTTGTAGCAAAATAAAAAAATTAAAAATGACAATTTTTTCAGGAAACATGAGTTTTACATCACTGTCACACAAAATCACTGCATATAATCTATTTTATTATTCAGTTGAATCTGATTTGTTAATTTCGGTTTCCTACATTACAACCAACCAAATCCTAAATAATTTACACACAATCTCAAATAATAAAAATTAGTTTTCTTGTGGCGAATGACAATTTGTTCGGCCTCTTCTTCAAAGGGATATGTAGAGCCAGTTGTTCAATATCTTTGAAAATTCTTATTTACGCTTATTCTTTGGATAAACCCCTCCCTCAAGTTTTTAAGAAGCTTCCACATAAGTTTTCAACACCTTAAAATTATCTAACTGGTTTGTAATGTTGCATTCTAAAACCAATAGCATAAATAAGAAGGTCTTGTATATAATAAAATTAGAGTTGTATAATAATCTTATGTATAGAGCTGGGCAAACGTGTATTATAAGTAAAAATAATTATACCTAATTTTATTGAGTTAGTTTATGGGGATCCGTGAATTAGAAGATGATATGGTGCATAACCGCTGATTTCCGGTGAATACATGTTTATCCATGAGTTATATGATGGTCGCGTGCATTATTTGGTGAGATTTAAGTACCCAACATTACAGCTAAATGCGTAAACTTAATTTCATGAGTTAACTTACGGATACCAACGTTACTCCGTCTTATTTTGTATTTCAAGATCTCTTTTTTCATTTCTTTTTGTATCTGTCATAAAAGTTTATTCATAGCAACAACATGTTAGAGATTGGCCCAAAAGATATAAATTTAGTTCAACTGTCCAATTCTAAATTCGGTGTTGGTATATATGTTTTCATCTTACATTACAACACAACCCTCCCATTAATACACCTTTAATGGTTTATTTGTCTCCCCCACAACGTTGTTGTGGATACAACAACAAATTCCCATTGGAACTCCATTTGTAACTGGCTTGCCAGTCTCCACAACATTGGTACAGCTTCAATATTGATGCAACCTTTAATGTTAATACACTACAGATATACTCAACAGAGGAGCACTCCATGCCATATTGCGGTTTTATAAGATATAAAAGAGAACACTTGGAACAATATGACTCTTTTGCATGGTAAATTTATTCAGGAAGAAAATTTTGTTTAGGCAGAAAAAATTTATAAGAAAAATGGTGTATCTGATAGACAGTATTAACAATTACGAAATAATCAAACACACGTATAACACTCAAGCTATTCAGTGCCATTCTTATATATAACTAATTAGTATCAAATGTTCAGAAACCTTTAATTAACTCGGTGCAAAGCTAGACAAAATTCAGGAGTACATTATCTGAGATAACTTGAACCATAAGAAAACATTAAGGTTTCAATTATTAAAAAACTATGACAATCAAAAGGAAAGTGGATGAGTTGGATCCGAAGAAAAGTCATCAGTATTTTAAAAAGGGTCACACATTTAAAATTCCAAAAGTATCCACTCTATCAGTCAAGTGAAACAATGAAGAGGCGAGATAGTTCATCTGAAATCATGTTTTCTTAAACGTGTTGATTTCAAATGATCTTTGAGTAACTACTGACTACTCATAGTGCCGTATTTGTATACATCACCATTCTGAGCACATCATAAGCATTCTTGCTGTAAAAGGTAACATTCTCGTCGAAAAAACGTAACAAATGGTTTTGATCTCGGTAATCATATCTTCTCTTGGCAAGTTCCGGGATTGAAAACATGATCGTGCTTTTAGTGTTTTTTTCTAGGATAATATTAACAACTTCAGTTACAGACATGGTTTTGAATTGGTCGTATTCCTTTTTTTTCTTACCCGAAACTGTTACTTGGTTAACCAAACATCCGTCGGTAAAATTAAATTCCACAATTTTGAAAGTTGATTTTGCTTCAGGTTAGTTAAAAGGAGAATAAGTTCAAATCAGCCAAACTCCAATCGAGGTTCCAGAATCTATACTTTCTTTCACAGATTTTTCAAGCTCTACTGCAAGTTGGTAACCATCATATAAGAATAAGTTCAAATCAGCATACTGAGATACACATATTGTAAGCCCTTAAGATATTTTCCATGGAGGAGAAAAATAACTATCCAATTATATAATTGTTTTAATTAGGCATACCTCAACATCTATGCAACTTTATCCAAGTTTTGTTGTTTAACACGAACAGAATCTCCAAGCAAGGTAACACCACCTTGTCTTCGTGTAAAAATAGGTAAGCGATCAAATACATGTCATTACGATGGCGACGCTACTTAATATTTGAATTTTGACAAATAGTAAACTAAACAACGAAAATATAAGCAGATTGAGAACTAAGAGTCCTGCATGCTTGTATAATATTTGATTCTCATAATTATGAATTACTACGAATTTTCTGCAGAAAATGAATAATTGAAATTTTCAATATTGTATATTGAATTGTACCACTCGGGTCTGTGTATTACTTTAAGATATTAATTTACCTTCCAAATAAAATAAAAGTGGTAACCCTAATCAAAATAGAGAATAACATGCATTAACAGAGAAACCTAAAATCGTAGCCAATAAAAATAAAATGTGTTGATTAATTATGAAAAATATTTTATTTTTTATTTTTATAACTGGTTTCCGACTTGTGAATCTTTGTTCCTAAGTTATGTCTTCCTTTCCTTTTGAAAGCTTGCCCATGCAAAAGCTTAGCTAGAAGGCAAAAACTCCATAAATTATTAAATATTTGTGTTAAGGAAGAGTAATAGAAGAAACTGTGGCACCCAATGAGTTGATTTTTTGTTCACTATAAAGTGAACAAAAAACAACAGCTACATCTCCTTAAATTTGCATAAGTGATGGCTAGTGGCCACTAAGTTGTCTTGCCTTGGAAACTTCGCCTAACCTCAATAACCAAGAAGTTTGAGAAAACAGAGTTAGCAGTAGTAACTTGGATAGACAACTCAGCAAAATATACTTGATATACTTAAAATTTGAAAAACAAAGATAAAGTTTCAGAACTTATGTGTACTTGATTTTAAATTAAAATACAAAAACACCAATAGACATAGACGCGATATTATACCACTTACTTGAATCAGCAGACGTTCAACTACTACTAATGGATTTCATATGACATCAACCTGAGAAAAAGAAGCAACAATCATGGTTTTACCTACAAACAAAAAATAAAAATAAAATAAAAGTGACAATGTTTTGCTAGGGTACCAAGTACCAACCAAAGTTTTGTACGAATCCTAATTAAGAAAGAATTGTAATATTACACATTAAAAATTTAAAAATTAATAAGAATAATTAGAATTGCAAGAAAAAAACATAATCCAGTAGGAAGAAGTACAAATGACAATGGTTGTTTTTAACTCGTCTTTATTCATCAATAAGACCCACATGTTTTTTGCTAAAGATCAAAGCCCTATCAGCACTTTTCGTTTCGAAAGAAGACGGATTGCCAATCGAATTCACTTTTGAAATACCTGAAAAACAATAAGCACATATCAGAAGCGTCAAAAAACTATGTGATTTTAGGCTTTGCTCGAACGTCTTATAATAGAGATTAGAGACGGTTAGGAACTCTAAAGAAACTATACTTAGAAATAATGTTCGAAAAAAACTCTCTTTTCCAAAAAACTATGTGATTTTAGGCATAAAGGAAAAAAAACTCTCTTTTCCAAAAGATTCAAATGTGAACTCAAAAAGTAGTTATAAAGTTTCAATCTGTTCTTGTGCCTAATGCTACCAAGAGTTTGAACTTCAGTCTTCAGTTCCTTGTCCATAGACAATTGATCCTCCAAAGAGGGTTCTTTGGTATATCTTAACTTTTTGTTGCTTAATTTACAAAGTGAATCTGGCTGACTTGGATGTTCAATATTCATATTTGTCTTCAGGTGAAGAAGTGGGTATTTCCCTTCACAAAATAATGTTAGAAACATCTCCATCCAAATTATTCCCTCTTTGTATCACAAATTTAGAAGCTCTCATATTTTCATCAAAACTTATCCTCAAATTCCTCTCTGCATCACAAATTTAGAAGCTCTCAAAATTTCATCGAAACTCATTCTTAACTTTTCTGGCTGGCAGTCCTACTTACTGATGATAGTCCTACATTGGAAGCAGCTTAGAATCTAATGTTAGAAACATCTCCGTCTACAACCGCAAATTCAAGGGGGATGGATGTCTGTAGAATTAGTTACTGAAAAGGCACATCAGCAACATAAAACATAATAAAAAATCAACAAAAACTTTCCTTAAAACAAAATAAAGGGAGAAAACATAATGCAATGCAACACATCATAGAACAAAAACTTTCCTTTCTGTTGTAGTAGGTAGTCCATTGATCAAGTTTAACTTCCATTAACTTCCATATAGTTTAACTTTTCGATGCACATAGGTACAAATTCAATAACCCATACTACATTTTGTCGATTTAGTGGGACATGCCTCTTGGAAGCGACATTTGCTTTTGTAGCACATAAAAGATTTCACAACTAAGCTAGCAGATCATAAACCCTAATCAAATTGATTTGTTTTAGCGCATCATTGAATTTCATAATGTGTTGGTGGTAGATGGCCACCTTGTTGCAAACTTTCATAATAGCAAGATGCATGGCTTCTCGCTCGCGCTTCCGCAACTGTCATGTATTAACTCGTTTGTGCCTCCTCAAATGTCTAATGTTGCCTATCTTAACATATGAAAACTTAAGTTAATGGCGTAGTTCGTTTTCTCTCATGTTTTCGATCTCTAATTAGTATTATGGCGTTTGCGGCAACCATTTAAATTCGTTTTCGATTTTCTTCAAATTATAATTAGAAATTTAGAAATTAACAAACCAAGTAGAAGTTAACAATAACAACAAATAGACAATGTGTTATTCAAATGCCGAAGTACATAAAGTCTTAGCCACCTCTTGGTTCAGCTTCCAAGAAATTCCATCATTGGCTCTTGATCAAGGATTCGCAGGAGTCCTTGGATCATACGATGATTATCTATTCTTTTCGGTCTTTGAATCTACAGTTCTGTCTTACATATTATTCACTACTTGCACCAGCAATTTAAATGCTTAGATCGATTCAGTTAGACCAACAGAAGCATATAAATGCAACACCAATATCGCAAGTACATGAATAAACAACATTAAGACAAAAAATATAACATATTCCCTCACAAAGTACAAATAAAGTTCTTCGTAATTTCTACTATGCTATGATCTTTTAAATTTAGCTGATTATCCCTTTCTGAATGCGGAATCACTGTATTCTTTAAGGGTCCTATTAACATTCATATATCCTCTCAATGTCAAGAAGGACAAAGTTCCCCCACTTTTTGGATGTAAATTTAAAGTACGGCACATTTTAATTTTCTCTAAGTACCGGAAATATTTTCAGATATCTCCCACTTTGGCCTACAATTCATTTGGTTTTGTCACCTCACAGAAGCACGGAAGAGCAACATATTTACAAATAAGTAAAAAACATGAATGATCACAGTATAATCACCAAATAACTAATAACCTATTTTAAAAACCACTATGGTTTATTGTCACTGCTCGCTTAAAACAAATTAAGAAAACAAAAAGAGAAGGTTTCCTTCGTCCCGAATACGAAAAATGTTGTTTCGAATGCGATGAAACAAAGAAAACAAAGAAAAGGTTTCCTCCGTCCCCGAACACGAAAAATGTCGCTTCAATAGCAAAGAAACTAAACTGATTATGGTCAGCTCGTCAACAACTACATAAAACCACCATAATCTGTGCTTAGCTCACTCAAACAAAAACAAAGAAACGGTCTCCAAATTATTAAAATTTTAAGAAAAAGTATCCTCTGATTCACAACTATCACCTCAACCATAATAACCAGAGAAAATGATATGTTTTAAATACTTATTACTGGCTAAATCAAATACTTTCCTATTCAAGTATTTAACTCAATTCAGGCTTGGCACAATCAGCAATCAAGTCAAGCTTTTTATGGATGGTTCTCTTCCAAAATGGATATTATAAACTTGCACCAACATTACTAAACAGAGCCTCTCGAGCCCTAGAATTAATTTTCACTAAATGATAAATTCTGTCTAAGCTAATATAAGAAATTTGATCTGAAGTAATAAACAACGAATATATGCAGAACAATTTTGGCATGGGTTAAGTGGCAAAATGCCCCAAAATTGACCCCAACCTTGTGAAAGTGCCCCGGACGTTAGGAAAAAGATCAAAATGCCCCAATCCGTTAGATTTTCCGTTAGAGAGAGTTAAGTAGTCGAAATTTCCCTTCAGGGTACATGGTTCATAATTTAGGGTTCAGTGTTTAAAATTCAGGGTTCAGGATTCAGGACTTAGGGTTCAGGGTTTAGGGATCAGGATTTAGGGTTCAGGTGATGGTAGTGGTAGCGGTCGTTCTAGTGGTGGTGGTGGTGGTGGTGGCGGTGGTTCTAGTGGTAGTGGTGGTGGTGGTGGTTGTTCTAGTGGTAATGGTGGTGGTGGCGGCGGCGGTGGTGGTGGTGGTGGCAGCGGTGGTGGTTGTTCGTTTGGTGGTGGCGGACCGGCGGTGGTAGTGGCGATTGCGGATTGGGGCATTTTGATTAAAAAGGATAAAAATGGAATTTCAAAACTCCATTGACCTGTCAAGATGCCCATCAAAATGCCCCAAAAGTAACGGATTGGGGCATTTTGATCTTTTTCCTAACGTCCGGAGCATTTTCACAAGGTTAGGGTCAATTTTGGGGCATTTTGCCACTTAACCCTTTTGGCATAAGATGCACAACTAATAACAACAACAAAAAAACAAAACAAAAACACAACGAAAAAACGAAAAGAGGAAGAGCAAACAAACTTAGTCTTTTGTAAGAGTTAAAATCTCGGGTAGATCTCTAACAAATTCTTTATCCCCGCAATAAACCGAAAAAGATGAAAAATTGGAAAGTTTATTCAAAAAAACTATGAAATTATGTGCCAAAACTGAGACCGAAAGTAAACAGAGGACTAAGATTCACCAATTTATAACAATTTTTTTTTATCTCAATCTCAATTCCATGTGTCAAATTAACGAAACCACATTAGATACATCGTCAATCTCTAGCACACCATATTTTACATTTTTAGCGTCATGACGACAACCTCTAGGTATATATAATATCGTCCTTTTTCTAGCTCAACAATTATTATTTTTTGTATGGAAAACCAACAATATCATCTGCACCAAGGATTCCCTGTTACATATAGTACCACACGTGCGCACGAATTCAGTAGTAACGGAGAATTTGAGTAAATGCACTTACACTTGAAATGCGTCTTTGGATCTCGATTCTGTCGACCGATAATGTAACCCTTGGTTTGTCGTGGCCTCATTATTAGATGGAACCTGTTTTTTCAAAGTTTCTATTTCAAGGTAATTTAGATAGAATCACGTTTGTGATGTACTTGTGAATGTAACCTACCCATTTCAGTTTGGTAGAGTGTGTACTTTACCCAGAACTTGGTGTGCTTGTAGTTTTAGCCTACATAAATCAAATCACAGAGTACTGATATATAAAAAAAACTTAATGGAGAGTCTTCCCAATTAGAGTTTCAGTCTAATTAATGGCCAGTTTGTTTCACTCTACACACTGCGTTAGGCCTTCTAATGTCAACAATATGGGTAGAAAGAATTCAACAGATTTCCTGCAACATTTCCAGCTTCGGCCTACTATAAATCACAACCAGTCGAGCCATAAGAAATCAAAAAATTTACACATCAATTTGCCTTTTGATAAATAAGACTTGCCTTTTCAATTTCCTCCATAGCTTTAGCAACATCTGTCCTTTTTTAAAGAGCTCGACCAAAACTCATAGCCGTCTTAAGGTGAGTACCTCGTGGCTAAATTAGTGCCAAGGCCTAAATTAGAGCACAAGAAAAATGATATAATGAAAGCATTTAAAACCAAGAATAGTTATCGTAAAGCTGGAACTCATTGTCATATTAATCAAATTGATCTGACAAATGTTAGAGATAGCATGCAGAGGCTAAAAACACTGCCAGCCAGTAACGTATTTTTTTGAAGCATGTAAAAAGTTAACAACACCAGTTTTTACCTCTCAATTCCTCAAATTCCATAATGATCCAAATTCAAATTGACGGAGCTAGATAGAAACTATGTCCTGAAAGAGAAAGAGATAAAGAACTGAAGGAAATTATCTCTACCAAATTCGCATAATCCGTAAGCTTGGGCTATGATTCAAGAAATTGTCTTTTTTTTTTGTGATTCAAGAAATTGTCACATAAACTTCGTATGAAAACTAAAAGGATCAATTATAAATCAAATATAGCATTAGTTTAATTGTTCCATGCACCCCCTTCGCCTGATTTGTACGTTAAACACACAAACAACTTAGTTGAGGACAAAAAATTAATTACTACAAATAAACCACAGCCAGCCACCACCAAAACCCAAAACTACAACCGCTGGCATACGATCAGATGACCTTGGTTATTTTAGACTCTACGATGACTCGACTTGCCACTCTTGCAATATGAATATAATCAGAATTCAAAGATATATTATGCAACGGCAAATGAAAACGTTACCAAGGATCACATGAATTTTGAAAGCATGCTTTCCAAGTAATCCCAATGTATATGCAGCTACTTACAATCGTTCGTTGGAGAAATCAAGTCCATGACCTACAAACTGCAAACAAAACAATAATTGCAAGAAAATCATCAAATATCATCTATTATTGCGCTAGCCTCATTATATCTCCAAGTGTTTGGTAACATTCTAGATAGATGTATGTCTAAGAAACACCAAAAAATTCCATTAGAATCGAACACAAATATTCCATAATGGATATATAAAAAACAAATTCCATTAGATAGTGTTGCCAGTTAGTCTACTGATCAGAGGTCTAGAGGATGGCCTTTAGTCTACGTGATCCTTATGTACCCTAGCCTGCAACTGAGTTCCCCTGCGCATCATATCTAAGTTGAGATGCTATGCTATTTTAATCAGCAATTGAAAGAAATTCATAAAAGCAACCAACTACTCACCTCCTGATCAATTAGATGTAACTCAAGGCCCGTTTTGTTGCTTTCAAAACTCCACATCTTTATAACCAATGCTTCACCAGCTTTTGAGTCGACTGTTAAACTGTTGTGGTGAAAGACCACCGAATGGTGTAATAATAATTTCTGGAGGTGGTTTTCTGAACCAAACACAAAGAGATTAGTAAAGGACAATGTAAAGATTGGTAAAAGATAACGTAACTCCACAGCGAAACAGCAAAACACACAGTTCTCCGAACTAAAATACATAAATGCAATTTCTACGTGATGTTTTTCTCAAATTACTGAATCATTAGTTTTCAGCAGAAGAAGATCAGGGCTACATACCTTTGGTTGCCATTTCCAACGAAACCTAAAATTGTATATGCGGTTGGCTTTCTCTCTTTATTTTCTCTAAAATCGCTCGAAAATTCCTTTTTTTCTCCCAACAAAATTAATACTTTTTTCTTATTTTATCGTACAAATATTCTTTTTCCTTTTTTATTTCCGAACAAAAAAAAAAAAAAAAACTTATGTTATCTAAATTTCGTATTGATAGGAACAGAAAGAAAAATATATTCTGAGCCCTAATATAGATGGGATACGAGAAGTTAAAATTTGATCTTATGATTTATAGCCGTCTTAAGATTTTTTTTCCTAAAATATAGAAAAAACAATCTATACTTCGATTTAAAAAATATTGTAAGAATATTTCGGTTTTTGATTCCTAACTTAATATTGAAAAAATTTAACGGAGAAGATACTCTCACCGATTTTTCCCCAAAGATTTTCGTAATTTTTTAGGTTCGTTTATATATGGCCTTTTTTGCGGTTAATCCGAAGGTTTGGATTTTATTAAAATCATGTAAACGTGGTGTAAGAATTTTGCTAAGTCATCGCTTTGCTTGAACCGTCAGATCGAGCTAATTTTATTAAAAATTAATGGCCACGAAATGTAGGGGGTATAACTTGTTTTTTAGCCAATCAGAAGCGAGGGTTTCTTTGACCGGTCAATAAGAGGGGAGGTTAGCGCAACTCTCGATGTGGAGTGAGAGATGGCGTGGGGTTTTAGGTTGTTGATTTCTTCTTAATAAAAATGAGTTGACTCAAGATCAAATAGAAAAGAAGAAATTCAATTTTCATTCTACTTGAGGAAAGAGAAAATTTGGTTGTGGATTTATAGATGATTATAGTGTTTATGATCATAAGATTGTTATATAAATAAGCTTTTACAAAGTACTTATACAAGAACCAATTTATGAACATAATGCCACGGTTTTCAAAACAAGTCCGCATACCTTATTTCATTAAAGTTCTAGGGACTTTAGTTCGCAAACGAACCTGAGTTCATGAGTATTGTTAGAGCACTGCTCGGTCGAACTCGCAAGCGTTGCTATCTCAAGCTTGTTTGTCAATGTTAGTGATCAAAACTATAAGTCTTGATTTCTAGTCTACTTAGAGTGATGTCTCGGACTAGGATAGATTTTGTAGTTGAGCATTAGACTTCACGGCATTCATCAATTGAAGACAAAAAACTACTAAGGCGAGCTTGTGGAACTTCATCAACAAAAGGTATGAGGAGACTAAAACTCATCTATCACTTGGAAAGTTTATTTCTACTCTATCTCCTATATTGAGACATAAGTCGTATTACTATATGGTTTTCAATTATACACATTTGAGATTTCGAGCTGAGTTTAACCCGCTTTCATATGTCTCGAAATATGTGTTGGTAAGCTTTCGCTTCAACCAAGTTCATCTTATATTCTTGACGAAAGTCAAAAGATGATCATATGAAAATTGCCGAGTAACATCTTACATGGTTTGTGTGATACAATCATTTGGTGTAGACTTTGAATGTTTCGTTATGATTATTTCAATAACTTGAAAATTGCTTTGATGCTAATAGTGTGTGAAAACAGCTATTGTCATCCTCTAAGAAAGTTTCAATGATTGAAATAAGAGTTTAGAACACTTAACCAACATTGGATTATAAACATGTTGTGCACTCTTGCATATATGTGATCCATGTCCGGGAACCATAGTATGCATACCCGTATGCGTACCTGTTGGTTTGAGAAGTCCGGGAACCTAAGTGCGCGTACCCGTACGCATACTGGCGTAGGTTTGTGTCCGGAATTTTATGTTGGGTTTGGAGGTATGCGTACCCGTTCGCATACTGGCGAAAACCAAACTTGGTCCGGCTATTCAAGTATGCGTACCCGTTTGCATACTTGAATGGTTAAAGTTCTAAAATCGGTTTTGTTATGAACAAATACTTTTATATAATAAGGAATGCATTCTTGCAAACCATGGCTATAATGTTCATGATTGATTCGAGTGAATCAGCCCGATTTTGCTTCAATTGTGTTCTGGTATACATCTATGAGAATATAGCAATTGAACAACTCTTTAACTAGTTTCATATGAGTCATTTGAACTAGTTATGGTTAAGATGAATAAGGTTGATATGAGAGTGTTCATATAGCTAACCTCGGTTAACTACTGTTGAGCCAACATGGTGTACACGTTTAGGTACGGTTACATAAACTTAAATGAGGGTATATTTCATTTGTGTATAACAAGCTAAGTTCGATCTAAAGGTTGAAAGATATTAGCTTGAATCTAATCAGGATTTTATCTAACGGTGAATATTGAATGCTTTGTTACAAAGGTAACTTAGATTGCAAACCCTGATGTCAAAACTATATAAAGGAGAACTCTAGAAACTGGGAAACCTAATCCCCATACCTCCTGTGTGTTACTAGTTGCATAAGATAGAGTCGATTCTCCTTTAACCTTAGGTTTTTCACGAAACCCTGTAGGTTAACGACTTAAAGACTTCATTGGGATTGTGAATCCAAACCCAACTATTTTCTCTCTAGTTGCGTGTTCTGATCTTACTTTTACTATCGTGATTGAGTACTATCTTTGATAAGATTTGCTTGAGATTTATCTCCGATAGGTAAGATTGAAAAGTAGTCACAAACATCTTCGTCTCATCGTTTGTGATTCCACAATATCTTGTTTCGTTAATCGATTGGGATTATTGTGAGGTGATTGATATTTCTAGGCCGTTCTTCGGGAATATAAGTCAAATATATCAATTGGTTCCTGTTCACCTTGATTTATCAAAAGACTTAACAAAACTCATAGGTATTTATGTGAGAGATAGATTTATCTATTTCAATAGACTTTTCTGTGTAAGACAGATTTGTTTATCAAGTCTTCGACTTTGGGTCGTAGCAACTCTTGGTTGTGGGTGAGATCAGCTAAGGGAATCAAGTGCGTCGTATCCTGCTGGGATCAGAGGCGTAAGGAGCACGACTGTACCTTGAATCAGTGTGAGATTGATTAGGGTTCAAATACATTCCAGTCTAAAGTTCATTGGTAGTAGGCTAGTGTCTGTAGCGGCTTAATACAGTGTGGTGTTCAAATCTGGACTAGGTCCCGGGGTTTTTCTGCATTTGCGGTTTTTCTCGTTAACAAAATTCTAGTGTCTGTGTTATTTCTTTTTCGCATTATATTTTGTTATATAATTGAAATATCACAGGTTGTGCGTTGAATCGATCAATTGGGAAATCCAACCTTTGGTTGTTGATTGAAATTGATTGATCCTTGAACATTGGTCTTTGGTACCGTTCAAGTTATTTCTCTTATATTCAATCGGGCTCGCAAATTCCTATTTTCTGATTGCGGATTGAATTGAGAGAAAGAGATATAAAACTCTGTGATATACTTTTCTCTAGATTGAGTCTGACTGTCTAGTTGATTCTCTTGAAAGTATATTGGAATTTGTCTATTCAGATTGCCAAACGAAATATTGGGTGTGGTTGTTAGACCCCCGCTTTTTCAAGTATGAATTGTCATACTTACCGATTTTAGAACTTGACCATTGTGTTCGCAAATTGAATACGCGAACCACAGTTCTGGACTTAGCCTAGTCTAGTCGTTTGCAAACACTGTTCTCAAACCACAATTCCGGTCCTTTGACAGTTAAGTCCGTTCGCAAACAAGAGTTTCGGGCCTGAACTAGTATTCACAGTTCGCATACAAGGTACGCATACTGTGTTATATCCAGACATTAATAGTAGTTCTAAAACTTTCATTTAATCATTGAAACATCCTTGGAAGACAACAATGGTAATCTTACAATACCACTAGCTTCAAGTGATTAATCGAATCAATACGAAACTTCCCAAGTTAACATCAAATGATTGTCTCACACAAATCATGTAAAATGTTCAAGGTAATTTTCACATGATCATCTTGACTTAATATTTAGTTTTCAACAAATAATTTGTCTACAACTAAACTCGTCATGTAGATGATGAAGTTTAGCTAAAGCTAAAAAGCTTCCAACACGTATTTCGAGAAATATATAAACGAGATAAACTCGGCTCGAAATTTCAAATGTATATAATGCAAAGTCTATATAGCTATACGACTTAGTCTCTTTAGAAGATATAATAGAATAGACTTCTGAGTGATAGATAAGTTTTAGTCTCCACATACCTTTTGTTGATGAAGTTCCTTCAAGCTCTTCAGTAGATCTTCTTCTTCAATTGGTGATGTCGTGAAGTCTAATGCTCTACTACACACTTCAATCCTAATCCGAGACATAGCTATAAGTAGACTATAAATCAAGTATATAGTTTTGATCAACTAAACTTGACAAACAAGTTTGAGATAACAATGGTTGCGAGTTCGACCGGGCAGTGCTCTAACACATACTGATCAATTTTCGATCCTCCTAAAGTAATCATAGGTGTTTCCGGGCAAAAATCGATTGAATCGTTTGATGCAGAAGAACTATATGCATATGCGGAAGAAATTGGGGATTCCGAAAAAGTGATGTAAAATGGTGGTTTTTGTAAATCATCAGAAACGAAAGATGGAATTAAATCCGAATTTCAGGTGTATAAAATTGCTCATCAGAAAAGGAATTTTCAGATTCAATAGGAATGAAATCTTCCCCCAATTTTGGAGAAGAAAGAACTCGATTAACCACTTCATGGAGAAGACAGGAGTTTTGAACTTGATAATCAAAAACAGAAATCTCATGATAGGATTTCATGTAGGGTTGTACATATTATGCAAACATCATCTTCTTAGTTCAAGAACTAATGTTTTTTCTTTTTATTCAAAAAAACTCTTAGAAATTTTAAGAAAATATTTTCATTGATTTTAAGCTTTCAAAACTTTATCTATTCAGCAATCTTATAATCATCTATAATGCATACATTATTTTCTCTTTCCTCAAACTAATAGAAAATAAAAGTTGTTGTTTATACTTTTTAATCTTAATAAAATTTGGATGTTAAGGCTTTGATTTAATTTAATCTTTGATATAATTTTGTGATCAAACTACATTTAAACCTAAGATTGGACTTATTTGGTCCATTACGTTGACCAAACCTCCAATAGTAGTGGAAGAAATAAAGTGAAGGATGAGAAAACGAATAGACGAAATGTATCAATACCCTAGTGTCAGATGCCCATTTAACGGCCTAAAATTTTCATGGGACATGACCGACAATACTCTGTGGTTCAGTGAATCAACTTCACCCACAAGTACTCAGTCTTGCATACTTGCATCAAAGTATGCATCTGCCTTCACTCTTAAGGCAATACGCAACGGAAGTCTTTTCTTCTTTCCCTCTAACTCTTCATGTCCCCATAAGCATAACAGGTTTGCCATGTATCAATTTCATTTGACAATCTCACACAAATCAGCAACATAAGAACACAAAGATATACTGTAACAAACCCATTTTATTGCATTAAATGAAGATTACAAAACATGGCCATCACATGAACCAAAACAGGCCATCACCCTCTTGGTGATGCCTTATTCTCTCAAAACATGAGACTAACTTTACCAACTCTCTCCTACTGATTTCTAATGCCTCTTGCACTATTTATGCAGTAGTTACATATCCAAAAACCGTGCACAACACTTGCACACGCATGGAACAGCCAAGTGTCCCATAAGTAGTTTCCATAACCGCCAATCTGCTTTTCAACTGCCACCTTTTGTGTTGTCAAGCCAAATGACGCCACATCTGTTCTTGGTCGTTAGAATATGCCAAACTTAGTTATAAAGCCTCTTTATAACTATCTCAACCAACTCCTTTTCTCTGGCATGCGTGTGATGCACACACACTCGTAACTGACAGCTTGAACTCGTATCCGGCGATCATTGCGCTGCACTCAACTTGGCTCGTACCAATATTCGGCAATGATTGTGCTTTACTCAACTCGGCCTCTGCCAAGTTCGGCAATGGTTGCGCTACATTTATCCCGGCCATGTACTTAGCTTATTTGGATGCCAACATCCAAATAAATCATGCAAATCGAGTCTTTCCTTGCTTAGTTCAACTCCACACTTCAGATGCATCACTTGCATTCTTTTTTCCAAGCAATAATCATCAATGGCGCATTTGGCAACGCCACTGTTGCATATGCATTGGCCAAGCCTTGGTTAATGCTTGGGCCAATGCCAAAGTCATCCCATGACTTGCATTGCATCGCTAATTCCTTCCTTGAGCTGGGCTAAGTCTGAATCAAGGATATGCAACACCATCGCATAGTATTGCATGTGCTAAGTAGCCTTTCTTGTCTCGGCCATGTTGGCGCTACGTCGTCGGACTATGCAGCTTCATTGGCCATGCCACAATTTCAGTATTGCGCAATCTTTGCGCTTCACTGTTGGGACCGGTCACACCTAGCCACTTGCGTTTAGTTCCACACTCCCCCTAGACACTTCCACTAGCATTGTTTGACCAACAGATAGAGAATAGAAGTCGTAAATTCTTTACTTACGTATACAGTATGTCTGCTCTGTCTATTCCGACGGCTGTTTGGGCTTATGATAGTAACTGAACTCCCTAATTCTAATCACGTTACAACTTTTTAGTCCAGTCTAATACACACGTCAGTCAGACATTGGTTGTACATCTTTCCCGTGGGATGTGTTCGAAAAGGTTTACTCTTCTTACATCCAGAGTCTAAATTATTTGGATCACTAGTTATCATGCGAGTACGCAGTCATTCCGTTTTATTTTTGCAAATGCAAGTAGCTTCATTATCACATTTTGAGCAACGCATTCAAATAATCAAAGTCTCTGCTATTCTACCTACACATATCGTATGTATTTTTTCAGAATTCATAACTCTTAAATGTACCTAGCGTAAGACGCCTTACATTAGTTAGCCAAAACTCAAAGTCGTTAACAATTAATAACACATTCCTGATGTGTATATAAGATGGCAGTAGTAATACAACTTATATGAAAAGAAAATGATGTTTGGCCTCGTACACCTCATCTAGGTTCTTTACTGTCATTCTCTTTTACAAACCAAACCAAACAACGTTGTTCTCTGGACAAGAATTTTGTTCATCCATGCGTATATACATAAATGCATCTATTTCTATCTATCCTAAAAAGACTATGTCACGATGATGATAACTAGGGTCACCTAGCTAGATGATTCTGGTAGGGTTAGTCACAGAGCAGAAAGAATTGATCCCATGGTCAAGTACAATGCGAAAAAATTTAAGTTGACTGTCAATCCCAACTAAAGAAGCTTGCATTTCAGAATATTGGTGCTTGACTGCTCAATTCGGATTGGTGATTTACGGGTTGACCATGACCATATATTCAAGGCCTTCTTATAATGCATTTTACAATTGGCTATTGCCCCATTTTTTCTACTTACAGTGTTTAGTGATCAAGCTTGTTGATAATTAGCCTTTCATAATATAGTGTAAGCATGATGTATACTAAGATACGGCTTGCTTAAACAATTTGAACTGAATTGGTCTTAGATTATTTTTATAGGACTGGATCCTAGCGTATGACAGCATATATACTATTAATCAAACGAATGTATTTTTCTTCATTTTGTTTTTTCTGCTGGGAATTAAGCGAAACTCCGTTGCTTGTGCAGAAGTACGGAAAGTCCAAAGTCAAAGACTAGACCAATGATTAGAAGAACAATTCCTAAGATAAGATTCCATTTCTAGACAGAAAGTCAATAATATTATCATCTTTTCATTCTCCTTTTATTTGTTTGTACAGAAACCGACAATCAACTAGTTATCACAAAGATAATCCATCGGCATGTTGATAGTTCTTAAGTCGTCACTCTGATTCCACTTATTGTATTGGTACTTAGAATCTATATTTGAGCCAAGAATGCCGTCTTCCCGGAAAACTTCTTTCACATAATGTCAAAACTCGAAGGACGGGTGTTTACACAGTAAGGACGGGCGCAAAATGTCTTGGACTTTGTCTTTCACTGTCCTTTCACGCGGCAATTTTGTTCACGGAAAAAGAAGAAATCCACTTGTAACATTGTCTGTTATCCAGTCACTTGGGCATCATTTCTGACTTTTCGCCAACTTGGGCACCAAAAAGTTAGGAGTCTTAAGACTTGGGAGCGATTTCTTTAGGACTGGATGTTGGGCAATGCAAAGAGAATACGCAATGCAAAAAGAAGACCGTAAAGGGGGAATGTCAGACCACGTAGATAGCGCCCACCAAAAATGAGAAAAAATAATTTTTGGCTAGCTTAGGTAATTATTGTTTGTTTAGAAGTTTTGCAAAACTTAGAGCAAACCTCCAGGTGCACGGCCACACCCACGTACGGTAAAATAACCAAGTTAAGCAAAGCTTAGGTAAGCTTATGAATCCAGTCATTGATGCATTTAACGAGTCCGAGTCATATATATGGATCAAGTTATGCCTTGAGTTAGAAAAAAAATGGAAAAACAAATAATCTGACATCTGAGTCAGATCCAAATAGGAAAAAAAAATATGATAATAACAACATTAATTATTTGAATTAGTTTATTGTTCCAATTACGATGACATGATAGTATTAAGACTCAATTCCGTGGTAGTATTAAGTCTCAATCACAAGCTTATTAGATATTTGATAATGATAAGGGGTACTGGGAAGCTTGTTAAATTATGACATTAAAATCCATTTGAGAATGTCTTTCCTAGTTTAAAAATAATAATTCCACCGATGTCGCTATAGTATAGTTGTAAAGTTCTTTGATAAAAGTATCAATGACGTGAGTACAAAGCTTGTCAACATCAATTTGTTTATCTATAAAAAAAAAACAAGAAATAATACTCTTCCTATCAAAATGAATATTGTTGGATTTTCACCTGAAATATGTTTAGATGATGCTACTTACTTGAGCTAAAACCTACGAACAACATAATAAGCCCAAACTTACCAGCAATTTAACTTAGTGAAACTAGAGAGAAATTATCAGATAAAAAAGGGAAGAAAGTCAGGATAGGGACTAAAAAAACTCTTTGAAACAATAAAGAAGATATAGAAAGAACAACAATACATTTCCATTCATAATCCCTTAATAATAAGTACACCATATGTATAACTAAATGCTAGTAACATCTTACAATAACCGCATAAAACAACCTAAACCATACATCCATATCTTAACAAACACAATAGCAAACATCATTTAGTGTTGCGACACCAAACTATTACATTCACTAACAGACCCATAAAAAATTCCCTATCATTTCCACACACTTAAAAACAACCTTGTCCTCCTCAAGGTTGTGTAAAAGGAAGTCCAAGAGGGTGAGGATAAGAGATCGCAAGAGATGATTCTCCACTGATAGCATCTTTAGGCAATTCTTCCATGTGATTTTGATTTTCCAATCTATGGCCAAGTACCTTCTATTAGAAAAATTTGTGGGTTCTTTCAAGTATGTCCATGTATAGAAGTACTTTTCATCACAATGATAGCATAATCCCTTTGCCCGCATTTCCTTCATGTTTGCAGCTGAAATTCGTTGCACCGGAGTTAAGGACCGAGGAGGTGTTCCTAATACTTGGTGAATATTCTGGTCGTTGATTATGAGTGCAAGGGTTAGATGTAGAAAACTTCGAATGAGAATTACTTTCATTAGTGCGTGAAATCTGCCTTATTGAAAACAGTTTCTAAACGTGCAAGTCATGTAATAGTTACTAGATCTTTTGGCTTAAACATACAAACCCCTAGTTAAAAATCTTCCCATAAACCACTAATAATATAACTCACCATAAATTCTTCGGATAATCATGCAAACCGTTAGATAAATTTTCAAAATCATGTTGACGAGGGAACTTGCTGAATCCTCATAAGAAGAAGTGCCAAAGCGTCAAAGAATTCCAGTAGTAAGATCATTCCAAGTGAGAGGATCATGATTCTCCTTCCATATTAATTGAAGCAATGAATACCCATTTGCTTGTTTCAATGTGAATAGTGAAAAAATTGTTACACATGATAAACCCAACCATTAGGATCAACCCAAAAAATTTGGGAATTCAACAAGCCAAGCCGATCTATTAGTAGTGGTGTTGAATTCTGAAGAGCGGATTTACCAACATAATTTTTAGAGAAAACAAAACTATTAGGGAAGTTCTTTTTTTTTTCTTTTTTTTGAGAATTTCTGTTAAACATGTTGTTATCACTTCACCTTGCTTATCATGTTTCTCCATCTGCTTATCATATTTTTCCTCCAATTTTGCTTGGACTTCTGCCAAACCTTTGATATCCTTCGATAGTTTTTCTTGTTTTTCCACTTTATCTGCCAAAGCTTTAATATTATCATCCAATGCCTTCAGCCGAGTACCATCTACCATGATTGGCTGTGGATACCAATTGATAACCCAAACTTACCAGCGATCTAACTTAGTGAAACTAGAGAGAAATATACTCAAATAAGAAAAGGGAGAAATTCAGGATGGGGACTAGAAATAATTCATAAAAATTGAGAAGAATATACAGAGGAAACAACAATACATTTTCATTCATAATCCCTTAATAATAGGCACAACATATATTGTATATAGTTAAACCCTAATATTTGATTTTCCAAAAAGTTTGCCACTTTTGCACCCACTATGGAACTAGCTAAGTGGCAGACATAATATGCTTTTAGGTAGAGTCTCGACTGTTCGGTAGTGACTACACCGAGTGATCCACTCTACATCACCAACGGCATAGTCTTGGTCGCTCTAATATCTACATCGCCCAATCTTTTATCATCCAACGGTCTAAAATCTATCCCTATAAATAATCAATTTTAACCTCATTTCTGGTAACACTTTTTTTTTTACACTTCTCAATTTCTCACTCGCATTTTTTCGAATATCTAAACCAAAATTCACCGTTTTCACTCACACGTTTCTCTATAATGCACCTTTTTCTAATATGACTTCTCAATCTGGCCGAAGTAGCAAATTCTATTGTAGCAAAAATTGAATGCATTTGCAGGAATTATGTTATTTTTTCACTGGATGCTATCAATGGTACGCATCAAACATATTCAGGAATTTACTAAAGAAACAATGTACCTCAGAAATCGTGATGCACAAGGGTTGGCAGCTTGTTTCTGTGTGATTTTTCAAAGATATGGTGGAATTTGTGGCTTTAGCCATCCGGTTCAATCAAGTAAGAATGAATGATTAAACCAATAAGAATATGATAAGTAGACCGTTTGGGGAATGACAAGGACTTCACGGAATATCTTTCTGTTTCTTAAGTTGTTTATGCATCCTTATGGACCTATGATGTGCACAAATAAAATCCATTTTTGTTCATTGCTCCTCCACCAGTTGTTGCTGAATGAAGGCATATATTTAAGATGTTTTAGTTTTAATCATAGCCCTCAATTATATGTGTAATTTCTGCTAATTTTCAACTTTAGTGAATTAAATATAAGTTTTAATTAAATATAACCGGCTAATTAAAATGCAAGTCTAGTTTGCAATTTTACTTTTTGTTTCATGTCTAATTGTCGGATTAATTCATAATACTGCAACATTTTATAAGGTATAAACTTAAACAATAAAAACTTCAATAAAGACTTCAATGAAAATATGGGACAATCTTTGATCTCATGTCCATCTTATTCATTTGACATAACTTCCAATTGATGCGCTCTTGAGAAGATTTTCCTTGGTTTTTATGACTAGTACTATGGTTAGCTTTCAAATATTCCTTTGACTTGGTTATATCCAAAACATTTCATTTCTTTTTACTTATTTCTTTATAACCATCACATATCTTGTTAATAGCAACTTAAAGTATGATTTCACAAAAATCAAGTTGGGTTGTAATTTCTGATATTTGAAAACAAAAAATTATGCAGAAATGAAGGATTTATAAGCGCGAAAATGCATGATTTTATGTCAAAATGAAGTCTGAAATGCACATATTTATAGGCGGTGGAAAAAGAGTTGTTGGGGATATAGCAATTGTCTCTCTATCTCCGGTAGCTGAGTCCCGATCGCTAGCAAGGGAATCTCTATCGCTCAAAAAGTCATGTCGCTCTGTTCCTATAGTGGCTCGGCGAGTTTAACAGGCCACCTGGCATGGCTAATGTTGAAATACAACATCTTGAATAGGAATTAGCCCAACAGACCCACAAACGTACCCTTAACTGTCTGGGTAATTTACTATAGAGTAACCATGTGCTACACCTATCAAAACGGCAAAGGGCAGGGGAATCTCGGGAGTTTCTTATACTAAAAACTGAAATAGAGTCAGTACATGGAGTCGATAGGAAATGACTATCATGACTTTCAAATATAGTGGTCAAAATCAATATTATATAATACTCCTTCCATCATGTTAATAGATAACCTATTCATTTTAAATTTTGTCCCACTAATAGGTAACCTAATTAAATAAGAAGATATTTATAAAACCACCCATTTAATTGATTATTGTTAGTATAAGAAATATGTATAATTTGATAGTCATGTTTATATTCGATAAGTAGGTGTTTTAAAATGCTTTTGAATGATATAAAGTTTACGAATATCCGTGATATAGTTTGACAAATAAATCAATTCTAAATTTTACTAACTATTATCCATTAGAGTATAATTATAAAAAAAAAATACTTAAAAATATTATTATCTCATCCTTACCTTAAATATTGTGCACACTTAAAATTATCTATTAACGGGACGAAGGAAATATATATTTCCTTTTTCTCTGGGTCAAGAACACTGAGTCATTATTTGTTTGAGTATCTAAATATTTGTTTGACTAATAGAAGTTGCATAACACTTTCCGATGAAGATGTGTATGAAATTACAAGTTCGTTAATCAAATGTTAGCAGTTATATAAATGCTAAAAGAAATGATTCACTAGTACTCCTATGTTATTGATTGAGTATACTAAAGAAAATAATTATGAATTTGACAAGTACAAAAATTATTGAATTGTACATCTAACCTAATAGCATGTTTGGTTCGAGGAATTAAATTCTAGGTAATCCAATTCCGGGGAAATGTGCCCATTTCCTTGAACCAAACATAACAAATCAACTTTATGTAAATTCCTTGAATATAATTCCCTCCAAAGTAATAAATTTTCATTGCTTTGGGTCTAGTAGTTCAATGGAATTGCATTCCGGGGTGAAGCAAAAGTAATTGGATTACCTCAACCAAATGCTAATTTTTGGATTTGAATTGAATTCATTCCTTAGAATTTAACTTCAAGAATTAGATACCCCGTAATTAAATTCCCAGGATACCAATTCTTCCAACCAAACAAAGTGTAATATTTACGCCATTCCTATGGCAGCGAAGAAGGTGGCGACGATAGAAACATGTATGGACAAGACTACCGGAGTGCCCAAATCTTCAGTTCCATCTCCCCATATAATCACAATGCGAGTGGTATGAACAGAGTGCCCAGGTGATCTCCTGGCATCGCAAGGGGCGACATTGCCAGTTTGACACGCATCAACCATCACCATCATTTTAGCTTCATTAAGTTTCCTTGTCATATGAAACTACGTTGTTAATTCTGGAAATTGCTTGATCAACAAATACTTGTATTAACAACTAATAAAGAGATTAATCAATTTATCATCACATTAAGCTTTTACCAGGTCGTATCAAATTACAAGTTAATATAATCTCAAAGATTTTTATGCTATCACGGTTTGTCTCTTGACTTTCTTCTTTGGTTTATTCTTTTGTCTCACTCTCATCACTTAATAAATTATCTATAAATAGTTCTCAGAATGGGCATTGTTAACCATTCAATATCTTTTCCTCTTATCTTTCTACTCTCTGTACGTCCGATCTCTCTGTCCCTCTGTTTAGTAAATTTTTCTCTCTACATCAATCTCGTTTCTGATTTCATAAATGGCAGAACACATAGTAGCAAGGTTTTCAAGTTGTCGCGGAGTTGCCTTTGAAATTAATCCCGATAAAACAAGTCCATTTTCAATAACAACTCCTCCTGTAGTTGAAGCGCCCCAAGAGTCGTCTCATGCAACATGGGTATGGCTCCCGTGGACTCAAAGGAGTTCTTTCAAGGTGTTTCCAGCACCTTTAACTGGGTCATTTCATAGATCTCTTAGTCGACCTAGTAATCATTTCTGTGACTTAGATGTCGACGAGGAGGATGATCATGATGATGATACCATTTACGAGGATGATGAAGAAGTAGATTTAGAGGCCTTCATTGAAGAAGATCTCGAGAAACAAAATTCCGTTCGTAAGCCCTCGTTTAGATTGAAAACATCCATCAGGAGACAAGAATCACTGCTGCGAAAGATACCACCGAAGAAAACTCAATCTAGACTTTCAATCATTTTACTTGATCAAGGGCTTTTTACTGTCTACAAACGGCTGTTTGTTGTTTGTTTTACGTTGAATATGATCGGATTAATTCTCGCTGCCATCGGGCGTTTCCCGTATGCAAAAGAAAAGGCTGCTCTGTTTTCTATTGCCAATATTCTTGCACTCGTTCTATGTAGAAGTGAAGCTATATTAAGGATTGTCTTCATGTTGGCAGTGAAGGTCTTAGGAAGGTCATGGATCCCAGTCCAAATAAGAACTGCAACAACTTCTTTTCTTCAATGCCTTGGAGGAGTACATAGTGGTTGTGGTGTTTCTGCCATTGCTTGGCTGATCTTCGCTCTAATTCTGACCCTAAATGATAGAAACAACACTTCTTCGGAGATCATTGCTGTTGCTTCTTCCCTTTTATTTCTCATCGGTCTATCTTCCTTGGCAGCATTTCCTCTTGTTCGCCATCTACATCATAACGTATTCGAAAGAACTCATCGTTTCGCTGGTTGGACATCCCTCGTTCTCGTATGGTTCTTTATCGTTCTTACTAACTCCTACAAACCTGCTCAAAAAACCTATGACTTCAGTTTATCTAGATTCATTAAAACTCAAGAATTTTGGTTCACATTAGTCATCACTATTGTTATTATTCTCCCATGGCTAACAGTAAGACGGGTGCCCGTAAGAGTATCTGCTCCTTCAAATCATGCTTCGATAATCAAGTTCGAAGGAGGAATAAAAGCGGGAAGAATTAGTCCATCGCCGTTCTCTGAATGGCATGCATTCGGAATCATATCAGATGGAAAGAATGAACATATGATGTTAGCTGGTGCAGTTGGTGATTTCACTAAAACCTTGGTTTCAAATCCTCCAAGTCATTTATGGGTTAGAGGAGTTCATTTTGCTGGTCTTCCCTACCTTGTCAACATGTACGAAAGAGTTGTATTAGTAGCAACAGGATCAGGAATCTGTGTGTTTTTATCATTCCTTTTGCAACCATCCAGAGCTGATGTTTGCGTAGTTTGGGTTGCTAAAGGAATTGCGCAGAACTTTGGAAAAGAAATACAACAAATGATGAGCGGGTTTCCAGAGGACAAGGTTATCGTTCACGATACGGCAGTTTTAGGTCGGCCGAATGTAGCTAAAATGAGCATCGACGCCGCGAAGAAATGGAACGCTCAGGTTGTGATTGTAACTAGCAATCCTGAAGGCAGTAGGGATGTTGTCGATGCATGCAAAGGTGCTGGGATTCCTGCTTTTGGACCTATCTGGGACTCTTGGTTAATTCAAAGTTAACTAAGAGTATTTTAATTACTTGATAATGCTAATAGCCTAATAGTATTTTAAAATAGTATGTTATACTTTTCAAGTTTCAAATGATTCATTTATAATCAGCTAATTCATGGGTCCAAATCAAATTGTACCAGAAATTAATTTTTGATCATATTTCAAGTTTCAAATGATTCATTTATAATCAGCTAACAATAGTCACTACGTTTTTTCCTTCTGAGTTGGACTTCTAAGGATGCTTAGTTCTGCTTCTAACACGTTGACGACAGACACATCCGCACACTTTTTAAGTCGGCAGTATTAGTCAATATTTTGAAATCGAGTATATGTTGGTCTAAGTTCTAAACTCAACGGGTGATCGAAGGTAAATTGCTTGGATTTGTCCATTTGGAACGGTTTGCTCTCCCTTGAGATCAAAAGTGGGAGTTGTCTGCTTAATGTTTCTTCGTCTTTTAGAAAAGTTCACTCGTCAGATTTGATAATTCATTTTCACAGACGAGGACAGAAATGTCGAGCTGAATATTCTTAAAAAAATCAGCCTGTCATTTGGAACTTTATCCGTCGATTATTCCAGTATATTTATTAATCTCCGGGACCTCTGTTTAACCTGAGCATTCATATGGGCCTTGGCTAAGACTTTATCTTACGGAGCTAAAGATTTTTCCTACAAAACGATGTCTTCCTTGTACCTAGGGGTGAGCATAAAAACCGGATCCGCGGATTTCACCCGTAACCGTCCGCAAAATTGCGGATTTCACCCAAACCGCAAGACATACGGGCCGGACACGGGTGGGATTCTCAAATCCGCACATTTTAGCGGTTTGGGTGCGGTTGGGTATTGAAAACCGCGGATTCACCCGCACCGTGGACAGTAAGGGAATTTAATAAAATTAGTGGGGATAATATGGGAAGTTAGAGGTTTTATATATAAACATGGCTATTTTTTTCCTCTTTCTAGCTTCGCTTCCTATCTCCGAATCTCGTAACTCAGTCTGAAAAAAATTTCTTGATGTCCTTCGTTTGAGATTGAAGGTATGATTTCTACCTTAACTACTCTTGTTGCAGCTGATTGATTTGAGTATGATGGTTTATTGAACAATTCTACTACTTCTGTTTCCATCTAATTTTGTATCTGTAAAACCTAGGGTTCATTAGATATTGATTTCAATTCTTTGTAGCTTTGAATCACGGTAGGATTGGAACTTGAAATAAAGATGGAGGTGTTGATTCTACCAGTCTGTGAATCACCTTAGATTTCATAAGAAAGTTATTGAATTGAAAACAAGCAATATTATTGTAGAACTCTTATCATGCTGTTAGGGGTACTGTAGTTTAATTTTAGGAATTAGTTGATGAACTGGAGTAGGGTATCTATTTGAAAAGTATAACTCTCTGATCAACAAATTACAGATTGATATCAAGTGCTATGAATTTCTAATTAGGCAGGGAACTGCAACTATTAGTTTGTTGTGTATTGAGTTTGGGTTAAATTGTTCTATTTTCTAACTCAACTTCTACATTATTAAGGTGGCTTTGTATTTAGTTTGTGGTGTCTGTGTATGTATATTGATGGTTGTTTTTACTGGATACTAATATGAAATCAGTGTTAGCCAGGGTAATTTGCATCTTTCCTTTTTGTCAGTTTGGATAATAATGTGTTGTCCTTGTTGTGTTCATTTACCTAATGTGTCCATTTTGTTGTGTTCAATTTGTTTGTAGATGGCTTCAAGTACTAAGGGACCTTCTATTCCTATTAACAATCCTGATGAGAGCATTGGTACAGCTACCCCAGCAACTGTCGAGAGCATAGCTACAACCACAGTGACAGCTACACCTGAGGTTGAAGTTTCAAAGCCTCCTAAAGCTTCTGGTAAGAAGCAATCAGATTGTTGGCAACATTTTGATAAGCGACTTGATCTTAATCCACCTAAAGTTGAGTGCAAGCACTGCAAGCAGAGATTTTCATGGGGTAAAGACAGTACAGGGGGTTCTAACACTCATGGAACAAAAAATATGAACAACCATATAAAGAAAAGAAAGTATCCTCAATTCACTCCACCTGGACAGCAACAGTTAAACTTTCAAGTAAGTGATGATGGTGAGACTCATTCTGTTGTGACTCACTCTTTTAACCAAGATGCATGCAGAGCTACCCTTACCAGAATGGTCATCAAAGATGAATTACCTTTTATTGTTGTACAGCGTGAAGGCTTCTTAGAATTTTGTCATCAACTAGAACCTAGGTTTAAAGTTCCTTCTCGTTATACTGAAGCTAGAGACTGCATGAAGATGTATTTGAATGAGTACCACAGATTGAAGGCTGATTTTAGAAAGTATGGCAGAAGGTTCTGTCTCACCACCGATACGTGGAGTTCAGTTACAAACATGAGCTACATGGTGTTGACAGGTCATTATATTGATGAGAATTGGGTGTTAAAGAAGAAGATATTGAATTTTTGTCCAGTTACGGATCATACTGGCCTGGAATTGGGTAAAACAGTTGCATCTTGTCTTTTACAGTGGGGGATTGAAAGGGTATTCACTTTGACTGTTGATAATGTCAGTTCTAACAATGAAACAGTTTCTTATTTGTCCAAAAGAGTTGTGGGTTGGAAGTCAGCAATTTTGGGAGGAGAGCACATGCATCTCAGATGTGCAGCACATATCCTTGCCTTAGTGGTTAAAGATAGCATGGATTTGTATAATGAATCTATTTCTAGGATACGCGAGGCAGTTAAGTTTATTAGAGGATCAGGAGAAAGATTGAAAAAGTTTAGAGAATGTGCTGAACAACGAAAGATTAACATCACCAAATTTCTTAGCTTGGATTGTGAGACTAGGTGGAATTCGACTTACCAAATGTTGTCTACAGCTGAAAAATATGAGGAGGTCTTCTACCAATTTGAAGAATCAGGGTATGCTGATAAATTTCTTAATCCTCCTCGACCACCAACCAGAGGTAACACAGCAGCACCAGCAATTCCTAAGGTATGGCCTATTGCTTCTGATTGGGAAATAGCTCGTGCATTTGTTAGATTGCTAAAAAGATTCTATGATGCTACATTAAAATTTTCTGGATCAACCTATGATACATCTAACTTATTCCTCGATGAAGTAATTTCTATTAATAACATATTGTAAGAATGGGTTAAAAATGGTAATATGTTATTGGCTGACATGGCTGATTGGATGGTTCTGAAATACGAAAAGTATTGGGCAGTGGATAAAATCAACAAAATGCTATACATTGTTGTGTTGCTTGACCCAAGACGCAAGGAAGCCTATCTTAGATTTGCTTTGAGAGAATTACTGAGAGAGAATGTTGCTACAGTTGACAAAGAGGTCCATGAGATGATGACTGCGGTTAGACTTATTTTAACAAATATGTTTGAAGAGTATGCACTATTATATAAAGGGAGTGAAATGGTTTCAAGACCTACAGCTGAAATACAACCCGATACTTCTCTTTCACAAGAACCTCAGAATCCGATCAACAGATTTGTTGAGTCTGAAAAACATCAAGAAACAGTAGAGGGAAAAACAGAGTTGGATATCTATTTGTCAGAGAAAATAGAGGGTTTTAATGCACAATTTGATATTTTGAATTGGTGGAAGGTTAACTCTTCCAAGTATAAGATCTTGTCCATGATAGCTCGAGACGTGCTGGCTATGCAAGTATCAACAGTAGCTTCAGAATCAGCTTTCTCCACAGGTGGTCATGTTCTTAATGAGTTTCGAAGTTCCATGCAACCAAAAACAGTGCAAGCACTGATCTGTGCTGAAAATTGGTTGAAAGACAAACCAATCAATATCGAGGAGATAATAGAAGGGATTGAAAAAATTGACTTAGGTAACTCTCAAACCTTGTTTTCTTTGTTTTCGTTCTTTTATGCTTGCATATACATTGTTCCTTCTACTTGATCACCCTGTCATGATATGTGTGCTACTAAATTCCTTGTTTTTGTTTGGGAATTTCAATATTAGACTATCCATCAGTTCTTTGTTGTCCTTTGTTGATTATAACAATATAGGCTGAATGGTGTGTCCTTTACTAGGCAGTAGGCACAATTTTGTTTAAACTGCTAGCTTCTCCAAGTCAAGTTGGGTTTCTGGCATATGGTACAATATGATACAGCTGATAAATGACACTATATATGATAGAAACTTGCAACTGTTCACTGATTGCTCTATGACTCCTCATTTTACAGATGCGGCAGAAATCTTGAAGGAAATTCCAGACATATCCATTATGGATTGAATGAACTAGTACTCAAATCCAAGGACTCTTTTTTGGCAGCAGAAGTTCCATTGGCTTGGCACCAGACTTGTTGTTGGCTTGTTGAATTTTGATGGTTTAACTTTGGTTGTTTGCAAGAATTACTATTTTTTGTGTGTTAACTGTTAACAGTTTTTTGCTTGTTTTCAGTTTTTTTTTTTTTTAATAAAACCGCGGTTTATCCGCATCCGGCCCGTATCATCCGCTGATCCGCGGATGTGAGATCCGCGGGTGATTGGGCCGGTCACGGTTTGATTTTCCATATCCGCAACTTTGACGGATTGGACGCGGGTGACCCCTAATCCGCAACCGTCCGTCCGTTGCTCACCCCTACTTGTACCTTAAACCACTTGCACAAGCAAATTACCATGCAAGTGTGGAATCCTAAAAACTCCAAGAGCACCTAAATAAACTCTAAGAGCACCTAAATATCAGTGAATTCATATTTTAAGGTCCAAGACCTTATAAAAACATGCATGTTTGGAGTAACATCTCTATTCAAATATATATACCATGCCTGACTCAGATTTCAATTTTGTGGCCTCGCTGAATCACTGAGGTGGTTAATGGGGAGCCGCGGCTCCTGAAGCATGAACCGAAGGAAATGCAAAAAAAAAAACATCTGGATACAATGCAAAATATTGGGCATTTTAGCATTTAAGAAAGCTCTGTTTGGAATATTATTTCAGACTAGTCGCTTCCAAAAGGAATTGATTATTAACCATACAACCTGCCGATTACTTCTGACAAGAAAAATTACACCCGGGAGGATTTTGCCACATTCAGCAGCCAACATTTTTGCTCAAAGAAATAAGAAATAGATCAAAACCTTTCGTTAAACTAATTACTGATTTGCAAATTTGACACCCTTCTCAATAGAGGATAGGAGTTCAGGCTTGAGTTTCTCCAAGCCTTCTTTCTCGAAGTCGGACATTGGGCCCAATCCAAGTATTTCCTCAACACCATTCTTCCCAAGCCTTACCTGCAAAGGCATAAAAAGGATTTTAGTTATGCAATCTGGACAACACAAACGAGTTATCTCTTCAAACCAGACAATGTAATGCCAGGCTTTAACAGGATAATACAAAACTAGGAATATGAATATGGTCTTGTGAAAGATGTAACAGCTCCGGCCAATAAGAGGCTCTCTGGCAAATTAGTTGCCATACATAAAGTTAATCTAAAACTGTTCACTCTAGAGTCTAGCCTAATTAATAACCAAGGTCTTTACAGGGGTTCTCGAATGCATAAATTCCATTTTTCTGACATAGGTTTAGGCACTTAGCTGGTCAAGTAGAATCTGAAAGAGAAGCACTTGGGGAAAGATCTAAAAAACTTCCGTCACAACTTTCAACCGTACAGAGTTTTGGTACAGATTAGAGAAAGGGTAACAAGTTTGTCCAATTTATGAATTGCATCCTCATTACAAGATACAGATTCTAGCCTCAAAACAACGTTCACATCAATCTATTTTTGTACATGAGATGGACTCGTTTACCTTAGAAGCGAAGAATGGAATGTCAGTGATGTTTGATTGAACATAAGAACATTCCACAATGTCTGGAACCCCATTGAGGCCCTTCAAGCAAGCATCAGCGAAGACAGCTCCAGCATAACTGCAAAAAACATGAGATTCAGAGTCACACATAAATTTATGTGATCAAAGAATAAAAGTAGCAAGAAGAAACACCTATTACACCTGGTTGGGCATCTATTAACTGATACGCATTATTTCGAAGAAACTAAAGAAGAAATACTGAATATGAGAAAACTTGTGCGCGGAAGAATTTTGGCTATGTACAGAATCTGGTTTGAACTACAAAAGAAAATTTAAGGAAATCTGAACCATACCCCTATACAATTTACAAGCAGTCATCAATTTAAGGTCACGCACAAGAAGAACAGAGACAAATGTAGCTTAAAGCCTTGACCCGTCTACTCAGAAACTCCCATGTTGCTTTATAAGAACATGAAATCTAATTTGCAACTTGAGAAAAGAAGAAGGAAACAGAACATACTACTAAAATACCAAAGGAGAGACGCATTGTTTCACTTGATTATGACCTCGACTTCTAATCAAATTTTTATGCAACACAAATAAAAAATACCGTGCCTACTAAAATACAGTCAGGGACCAGATAAAAGATAATATATGCCAAAGTAACCACATGCATTCTTAGCTAGAAGTCAAAATACCCCTAAACTTTTCTTTACTGGTCTTTGCAGGTTGTGCAGCAGTGTCAAGATGCTTAAGCTCAACCGCAAATGAGAAAATGACATGAGTGAACCAGCAACTAACTTAAAAACATCAAAACATGCTTTACATTTTCTAAGGAATGTCTTCTACAACAACATGTCAGCATATGAGAACTCATTTGACCTTTGCTGTTAGGCCATCATCGAATAAAGAAGCAATCACTTTAAGCAGTTTTAGCGGAACAATTAACTGTAATATTATCAGGATAAATGTAATGCTAGGTAATGAAAAAACTGAATGTTCATGATTTGACTTACGCCATGGATAGAGTTGCAGATCCCTTTCCAGCCTTTGCTTCAACAACTTCTGTTCCACCATCTTGTGTTCTCTTGGTAAGAGCTGTAATCTCTTCGTCAGATAGATTGCTTCCCTTTGGTGTTGCCTGATAAGTATTCAAGAAAAACATGGAAACAAGGAGGTTAAAATCTGAATTTGGCTTGATCTTAAAACCATGTAAAAAGGAAGGTCAGAGGTATACAGGTTAGACATACAAACGAACCTACCTGAGAAAAGAGTGGGAGAATGGTAATTCCAGCATGTCCACCAACAACAGGAACGTTGACATCTGAAAAACAATCAAACACATCAAAAATGAAAATTAAATCAAAAACCAAGTTCTGCGACATAAAATGGACACCAGAAGTAAGAATAACAGAACCATACCAGCTACGTTAACATTTGCCTTTCCAGCAAAGAAAGTCCTAGCTCTAACTACATCCAGTGTGGTAACACCAAAGAGTCTCTTCTCATCATATGTTCCAGCTTTCTTGAAAATCTCAGCAGCAATTGGCACAGTTGAATTTACAGGGTTGCTAATCATGTTCACCAAAGCCTACATCATTGACAAAATACTTAAGCTTAGTGAAACACTAACCAAATGAATTGAAAAAAAACTTTTCTACCACAAAATAAAAAAAAAATCTTACATGTGGGCAGTACTTAGCGATGGCTGTGCAAAGAGTCTTAACAATACCAGCATTGATATTGAAAAGATCATCACGAGTCATTCCAGGCTTTCGTGGTACACCAGCTGGGATAATAACAAGATCGCATCCATTTAAAGCTTGAGCCAATTGATCTTCGCCCATATATCCAGCAACCTAAACTCAATCAAACACAACATATAAACTAAAGCCCAATTCTGGAATCAGATCTAATCAAAAACCAAAACCCTAAGAGAGAGATACAAACCTCAGATCTGGTGTTGATATGGCTAACATCAGCAGCAACACCAGGAGTTCCAGCAATATCATAAAGTGAAAGACTAGAAACAAGTGGGTTAAGCTTCATTAGAAGAGCTAAAGGTTGACCAATCCCTCCAGCAGCACCTAGTACTGCAACTTTTCGGGCTGGAGCTGATTCTGATGAGAAACATCGTCTAGCGAAATGAGTAGAAGATGTACTGGTAGATGGTGAAGATGTAGATACTCTTCTGATGGCTGATTCAACAGATCTAAACATTGAAGTCCTCATTTTCCTTCTTTTTCTCTTTGCTCGCAGAAGAAGATAAAGGAAAAAGAGAGAATTTGGTTTCGATTAACTTTGGAGAGAAATGAGGGTTTTGTAAAGGGGAGAGGAAGGGGTGTATGTGTATCTGAGTTTTATTGAAAAGTCCGCCTATTATTATTGTTGGATTAAATGAATTCACAGACCCAACAAAAAAGTATTTACGATCTGGACCGTTCGACAGCCGTGAGCAAGTTTATGCAACTTTTTTTTCTTTTTTTTCGAAAAAGAGGCAAACCTAACACCACTTGATTACAGTTTTCAGATTCAATATCGAAAGCTATTACAGGACTGACTCGAAAGTTTCCAACAATTATGAAGATTTCAAACAGACAACAGAGATAATCAGAATACTTAACAGCAAGCTTATATGACCAATTCTGAAAAAGGTTTCCTACCATTCCTAACCGATTCCAAAGTAAAAGAACTAGTTTAAATGGTCTTGGTTGGATCAAAAGGAACTCATCCAACACAAATAATACATCTATAATCAATAGAAGTGTTAGGATCCATAGATCCAACCATTTCTCAAGTTTTTTTCAAAATCACAATTACGACATGGGTTTAGAAGGATCCATAGATCTAACCCGTTGTCAATGATTTCATAGTAACAGTAACAAAGGTAAACGGTATAGATTAACTCGGTTTTCATGTGACGGAATCGGTACGGATCAGTTTGGATTTTCCTCTGTCTCGGTCTTATAGAATGCTTTGGTGCTGGTGTCTTCTGAATATTTGTAGTGGCTTCTGTTTGTGTCTTTGAGAATCTTGTATCCGGTGTCTTAGTTGTTGTTGGAGAAAAAATCTGAATTGGAGTCATGAATCCTGCTTTGGGAACTTTGATGCTGCTGGTAGTCGAGAGTTTGTTGGAATCCTTGAAGCAAGTGATCTTTACTGCAAGATTGAAGGAATCAGCAAGAACTTGAAAAAGTACTTGATGAAACTCCTAGTTAGAATTCACCCCTTTGATCAACAGAACCTTATAGAAATATAAACTGAAAAAAGAACCTAGAGAAGGACAATAACAGAAACTTAGCTAAAAACTAGAAAAACTTAAAGCTAATCGGGAGAAACTGAATAAGAACAGAAACCTAATTAAGAAATTGATAACTAAAGCTAATAGGAACTGCAATCCGATATTCAAAAGTAGAAAAACCAGTTAAGGCTAAAAGGCTTTTAATAAAAGCTAAATCAAGAAAATGAACTACTGCTGAAAAGAGATCAAAGGCAATAGATCGAAATAGAAACTCCTAATAACACATCCTTCACCGAAAGATATGGAAATCTAAAAAACAAACAATAATCAAAACCTAAAAATTAAGACAGAGATTTAAAGCTCTGATCTTAAAACCAAACTAAAAATAAAAACTAGATTAAACCCCATATGATACTACCAGAGAAAATAATTAAATAGGAGATGATGAGAAAGTATAGAGAATATCAACTATGGTTTCTGCTACTCAGATCTGCTCCCGAAGGAGCCAATCTGAACGGCGGCGGTCTTAGGGTTTGGGTTTTTTTTTTCTTCCGCTTAAAGAAAGAAAATTTTCTTCTGCAACTTCTTTTCCAATGGTATGTTTGGTCGTAGAATTCACAATTCCGAGAGAAATATAATTTACCGGAGTTAGAAATATCAGTAATCATGTAAATTTTTCGTGCATTTGGTAGCTAAGTGAAAATTTCTAGAGTTCTTAGTATTTTTTTTGTTTTAAATCCTATGTATTGTTTGAAGATTGTTTACACTTAGTATGTTTTTCATTTTAAATCCCATAAATTGTTTGAAGATTGTTTACAGGAAGAAAATATGGATGTTAAGGTTAAAAAAAGTGAGTCATAAATCCCTCCTAAGTTTCCCAGCAAATCTTGGTGGGGGAGGGGGAGGTGTGGTATTCAAATTAGGAAATTTGGTGGAAGAATTATAAAGGGAACATTAGTTAAATACCCATCAAAATTCTCCCCTTAAAATATACTTTTATTCAATTTTTAAAAATACCCCTACTTTTTGAAAAGTGGAAGCAACTAGGACAAGTTGTTTCCAGAAGTGGACGCAACTTTATACAAGTTGCTTCCAAAAAGTGGAAGCAACTTCTCAAGTTAACTTCAAAAAAAATATTTTTCACCCCTCGGGGGTATTCATGCAAGGTCAACAAAAATGAAGGGTATTTATAACATTCCCACAATTATAAATCCTGAGGGAAACGTGAATCCAAGGAATTTGGGCAACCAAACATACAAAGGGAATCGTAATTCCATCGAATCTCCTAGACCCATGAATTCCACCTTTAGAATTCTGCATCCAAACCCCACCAAACTACTCCTTCCGTCCCTAAATAGATTACCTAGTTCAAGTTTGCACGATACTTAATGCAAAGAGGAGACCGGAGTAATTTTAAGTAGTTTCTATAAATATACCCTTATAGATAACAATTAATAAAATTTAGAAATGATTTATCTCTCAAACTATACCGAGGATATTCGTAAACTTTATACCCTTGAAAAGCATTTTAAAACACCTACGAAACGAATATAAATATGACTATCAAATTATACATATTTCTTACACTAGCAATAGTCAATTAAAAGTGTAGTTTTAGAAACACCCCTTTGTTCAGTGATATAGGTCATCTGTTTGTGGGATAAAGTTTAAAAATGAATAGGTCATTTATTTAGACGGAGGGATTAAAAGAGATTTCCAATTGAATTTTTTTTTATGGGTAATATCTAATATGTATAGGTCAGTATCATTATACTATAGTGAATCGGCAAAAGAACTTACTTTTTTCAAACAAAGAAATTGACTAATATTATACAAAAAGGTTAATTATATCATGAGCTATGTGGGAAACTAATAGAAGAGGTGGAGGAGACCACTATTTCCCCTGCATTATTATCTAGTAGCTTTGTTAGAGCACTGCTCGGTCGAACTCGCATGCGTTGCTATCTCAAGCATGTTTGTCAATGTCAAGGTAGTCAATGTTGGTTACAGGCCGATATTACAGGTTTTTATCGGATATCGAAAATACCTATACGATATCGAAAATATCGGCGATACAAAGACGGCCGGTACAGACCGATATATCGGTTTTACTTGTACACCGATAATATCGGTTTCATGAATAAATTTTTCATCAACATGCATCTAGTCTTTACAAACAAGTACAATGTCAATTGGAGAAGGTAAAAATCCCTAATATATTTATAATATAAAATCAATGACTATATGGTAGGATATAAGATGGAAACCATATTTAGATTGCAAGGCAGGGAAATATAAAAGATAAATATGAAGGATAATAAAAAAGATTTACCGGCATAATGGGACAACAATCACAATGCTGGCTAATAAAACACCTTCTATTTTGGAAATTTGAGATATGAGTATGATTCTTATTATTTTTTATTATGGTTTTATAATTATTTGAAATTCTATATTAATGATGTATCACCGATAAAAACCGATATTATCTTTTGTAGAGGTGTATCGGACCCGGCCGATACGAGACCGATACGCGATATTAACTACCTTGGTCAATGTTAGTGATCAAAAGTATAAAGCCTGATTTCTAGCTTATTTATAGATGTCTCAGATTAGAACATAGATTGTGTAGTTGAGCATTAGACTTCATGGCGTTCATCATTTGAAGACGAAGAAATACTAAGGGGAGCTTGTGGAACTTCATCAACAAAAGGTATGTGGAGACTGAAACTCATCTATCACTTGGAAATTCTATTTCTACTCTATCTCCTATATTGAGACATAAGTCGTATTACGATATAGTTTTCTATTATACACATTTGAGATTTCGAGCTGAGTGTATCTCGCTTACATATTTATCAAAATATGTGTTGGCAAGCTTTCGCTTCGACCAAGTTCATCTTATATTCTTGACGAAAGTCAGAATATAATCATGTGAAAATTGCCGAGTAACATCTTACATGGTTTGTGTGATACAATCATTTGGTGTAGACTTGGAATGTTTCGTTATGATTATTTCAATATCTTGAAAATTGCTTTGATGCTAATAGTGTGTGAAAACGGCTATTGTCATCCTCTAAGAAAGTGTCAATGATTGAAATAAAGAGCTTAGAATCATGTAACCATGTTTGAATATAAACATAGTGTGTTTTCACATTTGTGTATAAGTCCAAAACCGGGAACCTGAAGTATGCGTACTCGTACGTATACTGGCGGTTGTTGGATGTATGGGAAAGTATGCGAACCCGTACACATACTGGCGGAAGTCTCACATCCATGAATTTTTGCTGGAGTTCGGAAGTGTGAATTGGTATGCGCACCCGTACGCGTACTGGCGTAACCAAACTCGGTCCGGCTACTTTAGTATGCGTACCCGTTTGCATACTTGAGTTGGTTACTTTCTAAAATCGGTTGTACATGAACTTAAACATTATAAAAATAAGGAATGCAATCTTTGCAAACCGTGGCTATACTATTCATGAATTATTTCGAGTGAATCAAACCGATTTTGCTTCAATTGTGTTATTGTATACTTCTATTAGAATATAGCAATTGAACGGCTCTTTAACTAGTTTCATTTGAGTCATTTGAACTGGTTATGGTTAAGATGAATAAGGTTGATATGAGAGTAATCATATGGCAAACTTCAGTTAACTATTGTTGAGCCAACATGATGTACATGTTTGGGTACGGTTACATAAACCTAAATGAGGGTACATTTCATTTGTGTGTAACAAGCTAAGTTCGATCTAACGGTTAAAAGATATTAGCTTGGTTGAATCAGGTTTTTCATCTAACGGTGAATATTGAATGCTTTGTTACCAAGGTAACTTGGATTGGAAACCCTTATTTGAAAACTATATAAAGGAGAACTCTAGCAACTGGGAAACCTAATCCCTACACCTCCTGCGTGTTACTAGTTGCATGAACTAGAGTCGATTCTCCTTTAACCTTAGGTTTCTATCAAGACCTTGTAGGTTAACGACTTCAAAGACTTCATTGGGATTGTGAAGCCAGACCCAACTATTTTCTTTGTAATTGCGTGTTCTGATCTTGCCCGATTCTATCGTTTGAGTACTATCTTCTCTAAGATTTGCTCGGGATTTAATCTCCGATAGGCAAGATAAAAAGTAATCACAAACACCTTCGTCTCATCGTTTGTGATTCCACAATATCTAGTTTCGCCATCATACGATTTAGATTATTGTGAGGTGATTGATAATACTAGGATGTTCTTCGGGAATATAAGACCGTTTTATCAATTGGTTCCTGTTCACCTTGATTTATCAAAAGACGGAACAAAAACTCTTGGGTATTTCTGTGGGAGACAGATTTATTCATTCTATAGACTTTTCCATGTGAGACAGATTTGTTTATCAAGTCTTCGACTTTGGGTCGTAGCAACTCTTAGTTGTGGGTGAGATCAGCTAAGGGAATCAAGTGCGTAGTATCCTGCTGGGATCAGAGACGTAAGGAACGCAACTGTACCTTGAATCAGTGTGAGATTGATTAGGGTTCAACTATAGTCCAGTCCGAAGTTCATTGGTAGTAGGCTAGTGTCTATAGCGGCTTAATACAGTGTGTTGTTCAAACTGGACTAGGTCCCGGGGTTTTTATGCATTTGCGGTTTTCCTCGTTAACAAAATTCTGGTGTCTGTGTTATTTCTTTTCCGCATTATATTTTGTTATATAATTGAAATATCACAGGTTGTGCGTTAAGATCAATCAATTAGATAATCCAACCTTTCGTTATTTAAATTGATTGACACTTGAACATTGGTCTTTGGTACCGTTCAAGTTGTTTCACATAATAATCAGGCTCGCGGATTTCTATCTGTTTGATTTGCTGATTACATTGTGAAACAGAGATATTAAACTCTTGTATATACTTTTCTCTAGATTGAGTCTGACTGTATAGTTGATTCTCTAGAAAGTATATCGGAGTAAGTCCTCTCAGATTGCCAAACTAATTGTTGGGTGTGGTTGTTATACCCCCGCATTTTCAAGCTTTATCTAAAGCATCTGCTGCTTTATTACAGCTTTTATACACAAACTTACACGATCAAACAAAGTTAATACTACGTAAATTTACACATTTTCTGAAACACTTCATCAAGGAAGAAAAATAAAATGTTGTTGTAGATAAGAACTGATATTTAGATTATCTGTTTCAAAACTAACTTGAGATCAACCATGAGTAATCGTCAATTTGATAGCATCTAACTTAGCCCAAGTTATTGCCTGATGAACATTGATAGCACTTTTAACTGTTCCCTTCCTTACCACATAGTTTTCTGCATGATTCTTAACTATGCATCGATATTACAGAAATGGATCAATATTGATTTTCAAAAAATTCAAAGGTGGAGATTTCCATGTGAGAGTGAAAGTGTTACTAGCACTAATGGAATGCCAGTCATTAACAAATGCAACACCTAAATAATGAGAAGCAACATAATACCCTACTTGATGTATGACAGTGCTTGGATTAGGTTTAAGTGTTAAAGCACTACTCGGTCGAACTCACAAGTTTTGCTATCTCAAGATTGTTGTCAATGTTAGTTGCACAAAACTATATCTTGATTTCTAGTCTACTAAAATCAAGTCTCGGACTAGGATTAGAGTATGGTGGTTGAGCATCAGACATCACAGAATAACCCTTGAAGATTGAAGACTTGATAACAAACGATCGTGAAGACGTATATGAGAACTTCATCAACAAGAGGTATGTGAAGAATAACCATCCTATTTACTCACGGTATTTACCATTTTATCTTATGAGACTATATATGTCATATGATTTTAGTAGATTTAACATTACAAAGAATAAATTACGAGTCAAGCTTATCTTGATAAATCTCTCGAAATATGATTCAAGCAATGGATGTTCATGGATCCTTAACAATCTTGGTTAAGAGCAATTTATTGTTCATGAACTGTTTTGGTTTCAAGTTGATCATTTGGAAAATTTCCAAGAAATAATAGTTATTATATATGGCCATTGGGAAAGTTTTGAATTGTTTAGAGAGACTTTTCGGAACATTCTGAATTATGGATATAGGGTAGGTACGCATACCCAATATGCGTACCTTGTTGATCTGAGTTCAAGAATAGGGGGAGGTACGCATACCCAGTATACGTACCCATGGTATATGAGTTAGCGAACAACCAAGGTACACATACCCGGTTTACGTACCCTTGGAGCCTGACTTCTCTGACTGTCCATAGGTATACATACCCGGTACGCATACCTAACCATGTTCTGAACTAAGTAGAAGCTCATAAACTATTTTATAAACATTTTTAGCTTTGCGACAATTCTCATAAACACTTCTAATACAACTTTGTTCACAAAATCTCTTGAACTTGTGAATCATGATTTAAGTCTTGAGTGTTATTGAACACCACTTATGCTTAGAGGTTTAAAGGCTACTGAGCCACAATGAACCATAATTGTTTAATGATCTTGGGCTATGGAGCCTTTGAAGTTTAATGATTTTCTATAATCTTGATGACCCTGAGGATTCGGTTGAGGGGCTTGACGAAATGGAGATTATTAGACTGGACGATGACATTCTCTTAGCATAATGTTGACTTATGAGTCTGCCAATGTATCATGGTATTGATGGTGGATTTTTGATGAAGGCTAAAATTGTAAAATCTTAGTTTGGTATATCTCTGACCCGGCATCAGAAGTATATGAGATTCACATTTTATATTTTAGAAACAAAACTCTTGTTACAATGATCTCTGACTGATCATGTAACCTCTTCAAAGCATAAATTGTAATGGAAATATTACATCCTCATAGATGGGCTTTCAATATTCACATATTTCATAATTCATATTGTACAACTTAGTATTCACTTTTGTATTGAATCTAACACGATTAATAAGCTCTTAGATGGATTGACCACCAGTTTAAAGTAATAATATATTCAGGATGTCGTTGGTGGTGATGGTAACCCCTCTCAATTTGTTCCCTTATCTTGCTGAGTATGATGCTTCTGCCATCCCGTACCTCATTCTCGAATCACCGCAATGCTCCTAGATAGATTTTCCACTAGTATAGAACAATTTGTAAATAAATTCTAGTGCTATATTCATCTACTGAATTCTTAGAAAATATTTCACCTTACCTAAAATATTTTATTACTTCAATTCGTAGTTATTTTTCAGTTGAATTCTATGAATTAGTAATTGATATTCGCCTTTCGGGCATACGAGCCACCACCGATTAGCCCCGAGAAAATGGCATGGGTGTACTTAACAATAATGCTTCAAAGAGCATTCCAAAATATGGTTTAAAGAGTATACGGAATACTAATCAAAAGAGAAGAGAATAAATAAATAAATGTATAGCATCGGGCCCATCAGCTGCCTATGTCGCCGGTGCCGTGGCCGGTCCCCCACCTTTTATTTTATTTTATTGTTCCTTCATGTATCAAGGATTTCCTTTTTATATCAAACTTCTTGGTTTTCCATATCTTATCAAATCTTGCTTCATAGATCATTTGGTTTACAAAGCAAATGTCCCCGCTACCATTGTGTCTTTACACCATATATTATATTAAAGTATTATTACTAATTTAATATTTTTAAATATTGGTATTTAAAGCAAAATTCAGTTGGTCTTCAAAGAAAAATCAAGAATTTCAGTCAAGATCAAACTCTTCTGAAAATACCAAAATAATGCTCGAAGGACCACCAAAAAAACCAAAACACTCAAGAATGGTCTGCAATCACCATGGTAGCATGTGCACCACCATGGCCAGTCCCATGGTCGGCCCCTTTTCCACCAATGGATGGTTCCTCCATAAATCATTAAATTAGTCCCCTGCTCACCGTTTATTTAATCCTTCGCAAACCATTTGGTTTATCCATACACCGCCTAGCCAGTCCCACTACCACTAATGACCGGTCCTTTTACCCATTGGTCGGTCCCTCTCTCTATTAAATTAGGTTTTTATACCTAATGCTCTGCAGAGCATAATTTTAATTGGTTCAGACTTCAATTGGTCCAGCTACCAATATGTCAACCTATTATTTAATATTGGTCCATCTACCAATATTTTAGTTAAATGTTTTATATTTGGTCTCGATACCAATATTTTCGTTGAAAAATCAATTGTACCTGTTAACAGACCGGAACTGGTTCAATCAAGATTTCTCACTTCCTCACTCTTCCACTCATTTTCAACTGTCACTACTTACTGGAGATCAATGTGTTAACTACCTCTGCCACAAATAGGTTCCTCGACCGATGATATGGAGAAAAAAAACTGAAATCATCTTATCAGACATCAATCATATGTTAACAATATACCAAAAGCACACAAAATATTTCTCTCAGTCTAACACAGAGAAATCATCTTCAAAGCAGGTCAACACATCATCCACGATCAATTACCATTGATCTCAACACATTCTCAGCTTCGCTCCCTACAGATTGACCCTTCTTCTTCCTTTGTGACCAATTTGAATCTGCAAAGGCCATTTCTTGGTTTAGGTCAGAGTCATACATATTTATTTCTCGAACTCAAAGTATTCATGTGCAGTGCATCTCCTTAAAGGTTTAGACGATTTGCTTCATCTAGCATCTGCCTACTCCACCATTTTATCTTTCAGTCAGTAAACCATTTTTACCCACAAACATATGGAATACTGGAGTTCCATTATCGGCTAAAAATTAGGAATAAATCTCATGGTCTCTCCCATTCTCCGAAACTCTTGTACGTATATATGTATAGTTTCCAAATCTCTTAACTCTAGTTGATTCAATTGTTTTACAAATTTTTCATAACTGGATGATGTTCCTAGATACTAATTAGGATAGTCGAGACCTCAATTCTCTCCAGTGAAAGTAAGAGAATCTAGCTCCCACATCAATTCTGGTAAATCAGACCAGCCGATGAAGATTCTTCTCTTGAAGGCGCCCATGAAGATGAAGTTCATAAGTGAATAATTTATTATACTTTTTGAAAAAGTGGGGGTCTAACAACCACACCCAATATTTTCGTTCGACAATCTGAATAGACAAACTCCAATATACTTTCAAGAGAATCAACTAGACAGTCGGACTCAATCTAGAGAAAAGTATATCAAAGAGTTTATATCTCTGTTTCACAATGTAATCAGCAAATCAAACAGATAAAATCCGCGAGCCTGATTATTATGTGAAACAACTTGAACGGTACCAAAGACCAATGTTCAAGTGTCAATCAATTTATATCAACAACCAAAGGTTGGATTATCTAATTGATTTATCTAAACGCACAACTAATGATATTTCTATTATATAACAAAATATAATGCGGAAAAGAAATAACATAGACACCATAAATTTTGTTAACGAGGAAACCGCAAATGCAGAAAAACCACGGGACCTAGTCCAGCTTTGAACACCACACTGTATTAAGCCGCTACAGACACTATCCTACTACCAATGAACTTCGGAATGGAATATAGTTGAGCCGTAATCAATCTCACACTGATCAAGGTACAATTGCGCTCCTTACGTCTCTGAACCCAATTAGGATTCTACGTACTTGATTCCCTTAGCTGATCTCACCCACAACCAAGAGTTGCTACGACCCAAATTCGAAGACTTGATAAACAAATCTGTCTCACACAGAAAAGTCTATAGGAATAGATAAATCTGTCTCCCACAGAAATACCTACGAGTTTTGTTCCGTCTTTTGATAAATCAAGGTGCACAAGAACCAATTGATAAACCGGACTTATATTCCCGAAGAACAGCCTAGTATTATCAATCACCTCACAATAATCTTAATCATGTGGTAGCGAAACAAGATATTGTGGAATCACAAACGATGAGACGAAGATGTGTGTGACTACTTTTTATCTTGCCTATCGGAGAATCAATCTCGAGCAAATCTTAAAGAAGATAGTACTCAATACGACAGAACAGGGCAAGATTAGAACACGCAATTACAGAGAAAATAGTTAGGTCTGGCTTCACAATCCTAATGAAGTCTTTAAGTTGTAAACCTACAGGGTTTCATGAAAAACCTAAGGTTAAATAAGAATCGGCTCTAGTCGCAACTAGTATCACAAAGGAGGTGTGGGGATTAGGTTTCCAAGTGGCTAGAGTTCTCCCTTATATAGTTTTCAAATCAGGGTTTGCAATCTAAGTTACTTTGGTAACAAAGCATTCAATATTCACCGTTAAATGAAAACCTGATTAGACTCAAGCTAATATCTTTCAACCTTTAGATAGAACTTAGCTTGTTATACACAAATGAAATGTAACATCATTTAGGTTTGAGTAACCGTACCTAAACGTGTACACCATGTTGGCACAACAGTAGTTAACTGAGATTAGCTATATGAACACTCTCATATCAACCTTATTCATCTTAACCACAACTAGTTCAACTGACTCAAATGAAACTAGTTAAAGAGTTGTTCAATTGCTATATTCTCATAGAGGTATACAAGAACACAATTGAAGCAAAATCGGTTTGATTCACTCGAATCAATCATGAACAATATAGCCAAGGTTTGCAAAGAATGCATTCCTTAATATATAAATGTATTAGTTCATGAGCCAACCGATTTTAGAACTTTAACCATTCAAGTATGCATACGGGTACGCATACCTAAGTAGCCGGTCTAAGTTTGGGTTCGCCAGTTTGCGAACGGGTACGCATACCTAAGTACACTTCCAAAACCCAGCATAAATTCCCGGACCTATACCTTACGCAAGTATGCGTACCGGTACGTATACTTGGTACCCGGAATTCCACAACTATAAGTACGCATACAGGTATGCATACTATAGCTCCGGTCATGGATCGATTACATGCAAGAATGCATACTATGTTCATAATCCAATAGTTATAAACTCTATTTCAATCATTGAAACTTTCTTAGAGAATGACAATAGCCGTTTTCACATACTATTAGCATCAAAACAATTTTCAAGTTATTGAAATAATCATAACGAAACATTCCAAGTCTACACCAAATGATTGTATCACACAAACCATGTAAGATGTTACTCGGCAATTTTCACATGATCATCTTTTGACTTTCGTCAAGATTATAAGATGAACTTGGTTGAAGCGAAAGCTTACCAATACATATTTCGAGAAATATGTAAGCGAGTTAAACTCAGCTCGAAATCTCAAATGTGCATAATCGAAAACATATAGTAATACGACTTATGTCTCAATATAGGAGATAGATTAGAAATAGACTTTCATAGTGACAGATGAGTTTTAGTCTCCACATACCTTTTGTTGATGAAGTTCCACAAGCTCGCCTTAGTAGTTCTTCGTCTTCATTTAATGAACACCGTGAAGTCTAATGCTAACCTACACAATCTATCCTAGTCTGAGACATCACTATAAGTAGACTAGAAATCAAGACTTATAGTTTTGATCACTAACATTGACAAACAAGCTTGAGATAGCATCGCTTTCGAGTTCGATCAAGCAATGCTCTAACAATCTCCCCCTTTGTCAATTTTAGTGACAAAACTATCAATACATATGGATTACAAAATAAATAAACTTTTGTAGCTTCTCATCCAAATGCTTGATCTCCTTGGTTCTTCAACATTACTCAAAATCTTCGTCACTTCCAAGTACTCCAATGATTCTAAATGTGTTCAACTAAGCATCATAGTTGTTGAAGATCCGTAGCTATAACAATGAGAAAACAGTTGCTCTCAATCATTGTTATACAGTGTCATAGTATTATTACACAGCATCAAAGTTCAATTGTATCACAACTTTAACAACAATACTATGGTGATATGTATCACTCCCCCTTAGTCAATACTTCATCTCACAATGAAAACCACTCCCCCTTACATAATGATCCATAAACCATATGTATTTGTAGTGTGAACTACACATTAATTCTCCCCCTTTTTGTCAATAAAATTGGCAAAGGTACGAAAACTAGTGGGATCCTCATGAAATTTTCATAGAGATACTTCATGACCAAAAGTGAACAACATACCAACTTGTTTCGATGATTTCACATAGTCGAAACTTAGTGTATTCATCAAGGAGTTTGTAAAGATACAAGATAACTCCTACAATATTCCACAACCGTACTCCCCACAAAAATTTGGCAATCAAGCACAAGTTCAATTAAGAACTCTCCCCCATAAAATGTCATTCCCGAAAGAACAACAAGAGCGACCTTACTTTTACAAGAAAAAAAGGATTTCTTTAAACATTAGCAAATCACATGAAACATGAATTTGTATCCAAAAATCTCAATTGAATTAACCACAAGGAAAATGATCAATTCTATTGGTCATGCTCAACATAAGAGAACTTACGGAGCCACACAGTACATACACAAAGATGTGGATCATGGAAAGACCAATACAGCGGAATAATCAAAGATTCATTCTATTTTTCATCACTATTTGCACAATGACATATAATAGACTTAATATTTGTAAACAAAAATTCATCCTTTCTTCAATCAATATTTGCATAATGACATAATAGGCTTAACTTTTGTAGTCAAAAGTTCATTACTGTCTTTTATCAATATTTTCATACCGACATATGATAGAGTTAACTTTTGAGCATACATGGGACAGTCAGGGTTCACAGACGTAAACAACATATCCCATAACAATTTGCAATATATAAAACCATAAAGATTAATACTGCAAAAATCATCTTCCAAATAAACTTTAGAATTTAAATAAATAAATCTAAAAACATTGCAAGATAAAACGTTGGCAATAGCTATGTGTACTCACAATAATGGTTATTTCAAACCCTAGTTATCCTTATTAAAAACACAAGAATAAATTCTCATAAGAAGTTTCCTAGACAAAAATCAAAACAAACTCGTAATGCACATACAAGATGAATTGTCATTACAAGGTAGAATCAATCTTTTTCGCACGTATTTACACTAAGAATAGCTACCAAAGGTGTATAAAAATATTTTCTTAACAAAGAAGAACATACAAATTCATTAACGACTATGCACCATAGTTCACATAAGATGATTGTGAACATTCAAGAATCCCATAGCAATGCGTACTACTGCCAATTCTTGAACTTCCTTCTTTTTGATTAACAAAAAACATTCTTGTAAAAGCTACAAATGAGCTTAGAAGAGTAGTGCTCCAATAATCCAAGTACCCAAGTCAAACAGAAGTGGAACAAGTGCGACGAAACAGAGCAAAACACTCAAAAACAATAGACAGGACAAAGACCAATCTTAACTCATCCAAATTAAAGATTTCTCATCTCCATTTTGAATAGAATTCAAAAAGGAAGAGAATGCAAAAAGAATAAGGTCATTCCGAGTTCGGACGAAGAAGTTACGGCCAACACAAGTTTACCGAATATAAACGCCTACGGGCAAGTATGCATACCGGTTTGCAAACGAATTTTTATGACCTGGAGCAGTATGCAAACGGGTATGTGTACTAAATCCATGGATTTTGATTTTACAATGATGGTATGCATACCTGGTATGTGTACCATGAAGTCCAAACATCCCGAACTACTATTTTCATACCTAAACATTTAACAACCTTAAACACAGATCAAGTTAGGTAGAAATGAACGATAAGCACGGTGGATCATTATAAGTACTCTAAGCAAATAAAAACACAAATATTGCTCAAGTTTATATACATATCTTTTTAGAAGAATCCAATCGAATTCTACAGCCTTACCGAACATAATTTGTGCGCCCCAATTCTCGTGCTTCCCTCACCGTATACAAAGCAGGGCATTCCTTGGTGAGGATGCACTTACAACACACTCAAGTTGTGTTGAGGTGAACAATATATTGATCACCACAAGTGACTTTTTGATTATTCTGAAAGAGATCGCTTTTAGAACCTTTTACATCCAAATCCATCTTTCCAAAGAACTTTTTAAGTTCCAACATCATGGATATTGCCTTCTCCATAGTCATGGAATTTTCTGGGAGATCATTCCTTTTCTCACTCAAAGCATCATTCACTTTCTTTGGTATCCACTTCTGAGTGTGTTTAGAAACAACCTGACCCTTCTTCCCATTACTCTCTTCTTGAATTCTCAGAGGAGAATTGGATTGACTATTCTTTTGCAAGTTAGTCTTTCTCCAATTGGGAGCATCGGATCTTGTCTTCATATTTAAAAAGTTATCCTTTTGATAATCATTATGATTGTGAAAAGGCTTCTTATGACGTTTATAGGCAAATCTAGGTTTATCACAACACTGATTCCTTTGCCTAAAGGTTGGATAGTTACAACCTGTAGCGTTAAGGGGATTAGCCTTAACATATGATCTTGGTTTCAAAACTTCTTGTGATGCCCAAACAAGAACATCATGAAGTTTCTCATTCCTTATACTGAAACGACGTCTCCTTTCCAGGTGACCTTTATTTCCGCAATAATGGCAAACATAAGGAATGTTCTTACCTCGATCCGTATGTGCTTACTTTTGAGGTTGATATACATTGTTCTTTCGAACTTTAACTGCCGGTGAAGGTATTTCACTTTTTCCATCAGTGGAAACCTTTTGTTGAGAAGAATCACTAGCCTTGGCAAATTTTACCTCTTTGCTAATACTTAGAGCATTTATTCCCTTATAGCCCAATCCCCGTGTATCACGATGATGTTTACTTGCTCCTAGCATAGTGGTTAATTTGCTTGAACTAGTGTTGAACTTTTTCAAGTCATCTTCCAACATCTTGATTTTACCAAGAGCAACAGCTAAATCAGCCTCAAGGAGTTTTTCTCGATCGAGATAAGCGCTTTCGCTGTCATCAAAACTTACTTGCTAGGAGTTAATCCCTGCTTCAGTTTCTGCAAGTTTCTCTTCCAACAAGAAGTATTTTTGATAAACATTATCACATTCAAGTGACTTTCTACTCAGGTTTTCCTCGGAATCTTTGAGGATCGATTCGCAAGAGCGATTCCAACCATAAAGACCTCCGTAAATCCTTTTCAGTTTCTTGTTTTCTCGAAAGAGAAGAGTCAGAAGAGGTGTGACATGAGAAGTTGTAATCTTCTTCATTTTCAACGAATCCAAAAACTTAACATATTCTGAGACTTCCTCATCAACATCTCTTTCAATATTTGAATCACCTTCATCAAAAAGTTCATCCAACTGTTCTTCTAGGCGTGTTTCCCAATCAACAGTTTCTACATTCAGAGAATGTTTATATATTGACTTAGGTGTGATAGTTCCCAATCTCTGTTTCACAATGTAATCAGCAAATCAAAAAGATAGAAATCCGCGAGCCTGATTATTATGTGAAACAACTTGAACGGTACCAAAGACCAATGTTCAAGTGTCAATCAATTTATATCAACAACCAAAGGTTGGATTATCTAATTGATTTATCTTAACGCACAACCTGTGATATTTTTATTATATAACAAAATATAATGCGGAAAAGAAATAACACAGACACCAGAAATTTTGTTAACGAGGAAACCGCAAATGCAAAAAACCCACGGGACCTAGTCCAGCTTTGAACACCATAATGTATTAAGCCGCTACAGACAATGAACTTCGGACTAGAATGTAATTAAGTCATAATCAATCTCACACTGATCAAGGTACAGTTGCGCTCATTACGTCTCTGAACCCCAGCAGGATCCTACGCACTTGATTCCCTTAGCTAATCTCACCCACAACCAAGAGTTGCTATGACCCAAAGTCGAAGACTTGATAAACAAATTTGTCTCACACAGAAAAGTCTATAGGAATAGATAAATATGTCTCCCACAGAAATACTTGTTAGAGCATTGCTCGGTCGAACTCGCAAGCGTTGTTATCTCAAGCTTGTTTGTCAAGTTTAGTTGCCAAAACTATAAGTCTTGATTTCTAGTCTACTTGTATCTAAGTCTCGGACTAGGATAAAAAGTATAGTTTAGCTCTAGACTCCACGACGTTCATCATGCAAAGACGAAGAACTACTCAAGGAACTGGTGGATCTTCATCGACTAAAAGGTATGTGGAGACTTGAACTTATCTATCACTCAAAAGTCTATCTACTCTATCTCTTATCTTGAGATAAAATTCTTATTGCTATATAGACTTCGATTATACACATTTGCTATTTTGAGCCGAGTTTATCTCGCTTATCTATTTCTCGAAAATGTGTTGGTAAGCTTTCTCTTTGGCCAAGTTCATCTTTACAAGTGAAGAAAGTCATGTTGGATATTTCAATATCTTGAAAATTTCTTTGATGAAGAATAGTGTGTGAATAACCTCTATTTAACTTCCTCTAAGAATGTTTCAATGATTGAAATGAGAATTTAGAATATATAACCTTGAATGGATATAAACATTGTATGTGAACTCATACGTGTGTAAGTCCAAAAATTTTGAACCAAAGTATGCGTACTTTGCTGCTCAGGATAACCGGAACTAAAGTCCGCGTACTGCCGGAAGTTCACGTCCCGTGAATTTCTGCTGGAGTTTGTGAACTGAAAAAAAACTTAAACCGAGTACTTAAGTATGCGTACTGGTATGCATACTTGAGTGGGTTATTTTCTAAAAACGGTTTATTCGTGAACTTAAACTTATATAAACTAAGGAATGCATATTTGCAAACCGTGGCTCTAAAGTTCATGAATCGATTCGAGTGAATCAAAATCGTTTTTGTTTCGATTGTGTCTTATATACTTCTTTGATATCTAAGCAATTGAACAACTCTCTAACTAGTTCTTTTGAGTCATTTGAACTAGTTATGGTGAAGATGAATAAGGTTGATATGAAAGTGCTCATATGGCTAACCATTTGGTTAACTACTGTTGAACCAACTAGGTGTACACGTTTAGGTACGGTTACACAAACCTAAATGGTCGTGCATTTCATTTGTGTATAACAAGCTAAGTTCGATCTAACGGTTGAAAGATATTATCTTGAATCTAATCAGGTTTTCATCTAACGGTGAATATTGAATGCTTTGTTACCAAGGTAACTTAGATTGCATACCCTGATTTGAAGACTATATAAAGGAGAACTCTAGCAACTGGGAAAGTTAATCCCCACACCTTCCGTGTGATACTAGTTGTATAAGCTAGAGTCGATTCTCCTTTAACCTTAGGTTTCTACTGATACCCTGTAGGTTAACGACTTAAAGACTTCATTGGGATTGTGAAGCCAGACCTAACTATTTTCTCTGTAGTTGCGTGATCTGATCTTGTTGTTTCTATCGTATTGAGTACAATTGTAAAATTGGCTCGAGATTAATTTATCCGATAGGTAAGATTGAAAAGTAGTCACAAACATCTTCGTCTCATCGTTTGTGATTCCACAATATCTTGTTTTGCTAGTCGATTAAGATTATTGTGAGGTGATTGATATTTCTAGCCTGTTTTTCGGGAATATAAGTCCGGTATATCAATCGGTTCCTGTCCACCTTTATTTATCAAAAGACGGAACAAAACCCGTAGGTATTTTTGTGGGAGACAGATTAATCTATTCCTGTAGACTTTTCTGTGTGATACATATTTGTTTATTAAAGTCTTCGACTTTGGGTCGTAGCAACCCTTAGTTGTGGGTGAGATCAGCTAAGGGAATCAAGTGCGTAGTATCCTGTTGGGATTAGAGACGTAAGGAGCGCAACTGTACCTTGGATAAGTTTGAGATTTATTGGGGTTCAACTACAGTACAGACTGAAGTTAGTTTGTAGTAGGCTAGTGTCTGTAGCGGCTTAATACAGTGTGTGTTCAATATGGTCTAGGTCCCGGGGTTTTTATGCATTTGCTGTTTCCTCGTTAACAAAACTTCTGGTGTCTGTGTTATTTCTTTTCCGCATTATATTTTGTTATATAATTGAAATATCACAGGTTGTGCGTTGAATCGATCAATTAGTAAATCCAACCTTTGGTTGTTGATTGAAATTGACTAATCCTTGAACATTGGTCTTTGGTACCGTTCAAGTTATTTCTCTTGTATTCAATCAGGCTCGCAGATTTCTATTTGTTTGAGTAAGGATTGAATCGAGAAATTGAGATATAACTCTTTGATATACTTTTTATTAAGATTGAGTCTGACTGTCTAGTTGATTCTCTTAAAAGTATATTGGAGTTAGTCCATACAGATTGCTAAGCGAAATATTGGGTGAGGTTGTTAGACCCCCGCTTTTTCAATTGGTATCAGAGCAGGCAAACACGTTAAAAACCTCATAAGTCTGTGTTTGTAGCACTCTGATTATTATGGACATGTCTATCTCTAATAACGTACCAGGTCAGAAATTACCAGATGTTTTTCAAAGCTTAAATTCACCTGAGAGAACTGTCATTTCTAAGTTTATATCTAAACATCCTCATGATGTAGAAATTGTTGATATCTGGGAAACATGCCTAGAAGAACAATTAGATGAACTTTCTGATGAAGGTGACTCAGATATTGATAAAGATGTTGATGAGGAAGTCTCAGAGTATGTTAAGCTGTTGGATTCGTTGAAAAATAAGATGACAACTTCTCATGTCACACCTCTTCTGACTCCTCTCTGTCGAGAAAACAAGAAACTGAAAAGGATTTACGGAGGTCTTTATGGTTGGATTCGCTTTTGCGAATCGATCCTCAAAGATTCCGAGGAAAACCTGAGTAGAAAGTCACTTAAATGTGATAATGTTTATCAAAAATACTTCTTGTTGGAAGAGAAACTTGCAGAAACTGAAGCAAGGATTAACTCCTAGCAAGTAAGTTTTGATGACAGCGAAAGCGCTTATCTCGCTCGATAAAAACTCCTTGAGGCTGATTTAGCTGCTGCTCTTGGTAAAATCAAGATGTTGGAAGATGACTTGAAAAAGTTCAACACTAGTTCAAGCAAATTAACCACTATGCTAGGAGCAAGTAAACATCATCGTGATACACGGGGATTGAGCTATAAGGGATAAAATTCTCCAAGTATTAGCAAAGAGGTAAAAATTTTCAAGGCTAGTGATTCTTCTCAACAAAAGGTTTCCACTGATGGTAAAAGTGAAATACCTTCACCAGCAGTTAAGGTTCAAAAGAGCAAAACCAACCTCCAAAGTCAGCACACACGGATCGAGGTAAGAACATTCCTTATGTTTGCCACTATTACGGAAATAAAGGTCACCTTGTAAGGAGACGTCGTTTCCGTATAAGGAATGCGAAACTTCATGATGTTCTTGTTTGGGCATCACAAGAAGTTGTGAAACCAAGATCATATGTTAAGACTAATCCTCTTAATATTATAGGTTGTAACTGTCCAACCTTTAGGCAAAGGAATCAGTGTTGTGATAAATCTAGATTTGCCTATAAATGTCATACGAATCCTTTTCACAATCGTAATGGTTATCAAAAGGATAACTTTGTAAAGGCGAAGAAAAGATCCAATGCTCCCAGTTGGAGAAAGACTAACTTGCAAAAGAATAGTCAATCTGATTCTCTTCCGAGAATTCTAGAAGAGAGTAATGGGAAGAAGGTTCCGATTGTTCCTAAACGCACTCAGAAGTGGATACGAAAGAAAGTCAATGATGTTTTGAGTGTGAAAAGGAATGATCTCCCAGAAAATTCCATGAATATGGTGAAGGCAGTATCCATGATGTTGGAACTTACAAATTTCTTTGGAAAGATAGGTTTAGATGTGAAAGGTTCTAAAAGTGATCTCTTTCATGATAATCCAAAAATGAAACAGAATAAGCCAAAAACTCTAGATGGTGAAAATTCCATAGTTACGGAAAAATCTGTTTCAGTCACTTGTGGTGAGCAAGACATTGTTCACCTCAACACAACTTGATTGTGTTGTAAGTGCATCCTCACCAAGGAATTCCCTGTTATGTATACGGTGAGGGAAGCACGAGAATTGGGGCGCACAGATTATGTTCGGTAAGGCTGTAGAATTCGATTGGATTCTTCTAAAAAGGTATGTTTATAAACTTGAGCAAGATTTGTGTTTTTATTTGCTTAGAGTTCTTATAATGATCCATGTACCTTGCTTATAGTTCATTTCTACCTAACTTGATCTGTGTTTAAGGTTCTTAAATGTTTAGGTTTGATAATAGTAGTTTGAGATGTTTCGACTTCATGGTACACATACCAGGTATGCATACCATCATTTAAAATCAAAATCCAGGGATTTTAGTATGCATACCCGTTTGCATACTGCTCCAGGTCATGAAAATTCGTTTGCAAACCGGTATGCATACTTGACCGTAGACGTCGATATTCGATAAACTTGTTTTGGTCGTAACTTCTTCGTACGAACTCGGAATTACCTCATTTTTGTTTGCATTCTCTTCCTTTTTTAATTCCATTCCAAATGGAGATGAGAATTATTGAATTTGGATGAGTTAAGATTGGTCTTTGTCCTGTCTCTTGTTTTTGAGTGCTTTTGCTCCGTTTCGTCGCACTTGTTCCACTTCTCTTGGACTTGGGAACTTGGATTCTTGGAGTACTACTCATTTAAGCTCATTTGTAGCTTTTACAAGAATGTTGTTGGTGAATCACAAAGAAGGAAGTTCAAGAATGGGTAGTAGTACGCATTGCTATGGGATTCTTGAATGTTCACAATCATCTTATGTGAACTATGGTGCATGGTTGTTAATGACTTTGTATGTTCTTCTTTGTTAAGAAAATCTTTTTATACGCCTTTGGTAGCAATTCTTGGTGTAAATCCGTGCGAAAAAGATTGATTCTACCTTCTAAAGGTAAAGATTGATTTTTGCAGTATTAATCATTATGGTTTCATATATTGCAAATTGTTATGGGATATGTTGTTTACGTCCGTGAACCTTGACTGTCCCATTCTTGGTCAAAAGTTAAGTCTTTCATATGTCGATATGCAAGTATTGATAAAAGAATGAATAAACTTTTGACAAACAAAAGTTAAGCCTTTTAAGTCTTTATGCAAATATTGATTAAAGAAAGGATGAACTTTTGTTTACAAAGATTAAGTCTATGTCATTATGCAAATAGTGATGAAGGATAGAATGAATCTTTGTTTATTCCGCAGTATTGATCTTCCCTAATCCATATTTTTTATGTATATACTGTGTGGCTCCGTAAGTTTTCTTATGTTGAGCATTTCCGATTGAATTAATCATGGGTTCTCTTGTGGTTAATTTGGTTGAGTAATTTGGATACAAATTCATGTTTCATCCATTTTTAATAGAATTAAAAGAGGAAGAGAATGCAAAAAAATAAGATCATTCCGAGTTCGGACGAAGAAGTTACGGCCAACACAAGTTTACCGAATATCGACGCCTACGGGTAAGTATTCATACCGGTTTGCAAACGAATTTTTATGACCTGGAGCAGTATGCAAACGGGTATATGTACCATGTAGTCCAAACATCCCGAACTACTATTTTCATACCTAAACATTTAAGAACCTTCAACACAGATCAAGTTAGGTAGAAATGAACGATAAGCACGGTGGATCATTATAAGTACTCTAAACAAATAAAAACACAAATATTTCTCAAGATTATAAACATACCTTTTTAAAAGAATCCAATCGAATTCTACAGCCTTACCGAACATAATTTGTGCGCTCCAATTCTCGTACTTCCCTCACCGTATACAAAGCAGGGCATTCCTTGGTGATGATGCACTTACAACACACTCAAGTTGTGTTGAGGTGAACAATATCTTGCTCACCACAAGTGACTTTTGGATTATTATGAAAGAGATCGCTTTTAGAACCTTTTACATCCAAATCCATCTTTCCAAAGAACTTTTTAAGTTCCAACATCATGGATATTGCCTTCTCCATAGTCATGGAATTTTCTGGGAGATCATTCCTTTTCTCACTCAAAGCATCATTAACTTTCTTTGGTATCCACTTCTGAGTGTGTTTAGAAACAACCTGACCCTTCTTCCCATTACTCTCTTCTGGAATACTCGGAAGAGAATTGGATTGACTATTCTTTTGCAAGTTAGTCTTTCTCCAATTGGGAGCATCGGATCTTGTCTTCGTCTTTACAAAGTTATCCTTTAGATAATCATTATGATTGTGAAAAGGCTTCTTATGACGTTTATAGGAAAATCTAGGTTTATCACATCACTGATTCCTTTGCCTAAAGGTTGGACAGTTAAAACATGTAGCGTTAAGGGGATTAGCCTTAACATATGATCTTGGTTTCACAACTTATTGTGATGCCCAAACAAGAACATCATAAAGTTTCTCGTTCCTTATACAGAAACGACATCTCCTTTCCAGGTGACCTTTATTTCCGCAATAGTGGCAAACATAAGGAATGTTCTTACCTCGATCCGTATGTGCTTACTTTTAAGGTTGATATACATTGTTCTTTCGAACTTTAACTGCCGGTGAAGGTATTTCACTTTTTCCATCAGTAGAAACCTTTTGTTGAGAAGAATCACTAGCCTTGACAAATTTTACCTCTTTGCTAATACTTAGAGCATTTATTCCCTTATAGCCCAATCCCCGTGTATCACGATGATGTTTACTTGCTCCTAGCATAGTGGTTAATTTGCTTGAACTAGTGTTGAACTTTTTCAAGTCATCTTCCAACATCTTGATTTTACCAAGAGCAACAGCTAAATCAGCCTCAAGGAGTTTTTCTCGAGCGAGATAAGCGCTTTCGCTGTCATCAAAACTTACTTGCTAGGAGTTAATCCCTGCTTCAGTTTCTGCAAGTTTCTCTTTCAACAAGAAGTATTTTTGATAAACATTATCACATTCAAGTGACTTTTTACTCAAGTTTTCCTCGGAATCTTTGAGGATCGATTCGCAAGAGCGATTCCAACCATAAAGACCTCCGTAAATCCTTTTCAGTTTCTTGTTTTCTCGACAGAGAGGAGTCAGAAGAGGTGTTACATGATAAGTTGTAATCTTTTTCATTTTCAACGAATCCAAAAACTTAACATATTCTGAGACTTCCGCATCAACATATTTTTCAATATCTGAATCACCTTCATCAAAAAGTTCATCCAACTGTTCTTCTAGGCGTGTTTCCCAATCAACAGTTTCTATATTCAGAGAATGTTTAGATATTGACTTAGGTGTGACAGTTCTCTCAGGTGAATTAAAGTTTTGAAAATCATCTAGTAATTTCTGGACTGATACTTTATTAGAGATAGACTCGTCCATAATAATCTGATTGCAACAAACCTAGACTTATGAGGTCTTAAACGTGTTTGCCTTCTCTGATACAAATTGAAAAAGCGGGGGTCTAACAACCACACCCAATATTTTCGTTCGGCAATCTGAATAGACAAACTCCAATATACTTTCAAGAGAATCAACTAGACAGTCAGACTCAATCTAGAGAAAAGTATATCAAAGAGTTTATATCTCTGTTTCACAATGTAATCAGCAAATCAAAAAGACAGAAATCCGCGAGCCTGATTATTATGTGAAACAACTTGAATGGTACCAAAGAACAATATTCAAGTGTCAATCAATTTATATCAACAACCAAAGGTTGGATTATCTAATTGATTGATCTTAACGCACAACCTGTGACATTTCTATTATATAACAAAATATAATGCGGAAAAGAAATAACACAGACACCAGAAATTTTGTTAACGAGGAAACCGAAAATGCAGAAAAACCACGGGACCTAGTCTAGCTTTGAACACCACACTGTATTAAGCCGTTACAGACATTATCCTACTACCAATGAACTTCAAACTGGATTGTTGTTGAGCCGTAATCAATCTCACACTGATCAAGGTACAATTGCGCTCCTTACGTCTCTGAACCCCAGCATGATTCTACGCACTTGATTCCCTTAGCTGATCTCACCCACAACCAAGAGTTGATACGACCCAAATTCGAAGACTTGATAAACAAATCTGTCTCACACAGAAAAGTCTCTAGTAATAGATAAATCTGTCTCCCACAGAAATACATACGATTTTTGTTCTGTCTTTTGATAAATCAAGGTGCATAGGAACCAATTGATAAACCGGACTTATATTCCCGAAGAACAGCCTAGTATTATCAATCACCTCACAATAATCTTAATCATATGGTCGCGAAAAAAGATATTGTGGAATCACAAATGATGAGAAGAAGATGTGTGTGACTACTTTTTATCTTGCCTATCGAAGAATCAATCTCGAGCAAATATTAGAGAAGATAATACTCAATACGATAGAACATGGCAAGATCAGAACACGCAACTACAGATAAAATAGTTGGGTCTAGCTTCACAATCCCAATGAAGTCGTTAAGTTGTTAACCTATAGGGTTTCATGAAAAAGCTAAGGTTAAAGAAGAATCGACTCTAGTCGCAACTAGTATCACACAGGAGGTGTGGGGATTAGGTTTCCAAGTTGCTAGAGTTCTCCCTTATATAGTTTTTAAATCAGGGTTTGCAATCTAAGTTACCCTGGTAACAAAGCATTCAATATTCACCGTTAGAAGAAAACCTGATTAGACTCAAGCTAATATCTTTCAACCGTTAGATCGAACTTAGCTTGTTATACACAAATGAAATGTACGCTCAATTAGGTTTGAGTAACCATACCTAAACGTGTACACCATGTTGGCTCAACAGTAGTTAACTGAGGTTAGCTATAAGAACACTTTCACATCAACCTTATTCATCTTAACCATAACTAGTTCAAATGACTCAAATGAAACTTGTTAAAGAGTTGTTCAATTACTATATTCTCATAGACGTATACAAGAACACAATTGAAGCAAAATCGGTTTGATTCACTCGAATCAATCATGAACAATATTGCCTCGGTTTTCAAATAATGCATTCCTTAATATATAAATGTATTAGTTCATGAGCCAACCGATTTTAGAACTGTAACCACTCAAGTATGCATATGGGTACGCATACCTAAGTAGCCGGTCTAAATTTGGGTTCGCCAGTTTGTGAACGGGTACGCATACCTAAGTACACTTCCAAAACCCAACAGAAATTCACGGACCTATACCTTACGGAAGTATGCGTACCGATACGTGTACTTGGTACCCGAAATTCCACAACTATAAGTACGCATACGGGTATGCATACTATAGCTCCGGTGATGGATCACATTCATGCAAGAATGCATACTATGTTCATAATCCAATAGTTCTAAACTCTATTTCAATCATTGAAACTTTCTTAGAGGATGACAATAGCCGTTTTCACACACTATTAACATCAAAACAATTTTCAAGTTATTGAAATAATCATAACGAAACATTCCAAGTCCACACCAAATGATTATATCACACAAACCATGTAAGATGTTACTCGGAAATTTTCACATGATCATCTTTTGACTTTCGTCAAGAATATAAGATGAACTTGGTTGAAGCAAAATCTTACCAACACATATTTCGAGAAATATGTAAGCGAGTTAAACTCAGCTCGAAATCTCAAATGTACATAATCGAAAACCATATAGTAATACGACTTATGTCTCAATATAGGAGATAGAGTAGAAATAGACTTTCCAAGTGATAGATGAGTTTTAGTCTCCACATACCTTTTGTTGATGAAGTTCCTCAAGCTCGCCTTAGTAGTTATTCGTCTTCATTTGATGAACGCCATTAAGTCTAATTCTCAACTAAATAATCTATCCTAGTTCGAGACATCACTATAAGTAGACTAGAAATCAAGACTTATAGTTTTGATCACTAACATTGACAAACAAGCTTGAGATAGCAACGCTTGCGAGTTCGACCGAGCAATGCTCTAACACTTTTGTTATCAATTCCATGCTTGTATTTTCTATGTTTCTTTCATATTACCCTGTATTACTCTTGTTTTCTTTTGTTTGTCTTATTTAGGTAGAATCATCCAAAAGAAACGAAAAGAGTGATAAAGCGGGCATAAAACGTGAGCTTGGACTAAGGACCAGGAGTAACTCGACCAAATTCAGGAGTATTCAACTCTATATTATAGAGAATTAAGATACGAAAAGAACGTAAAAAGAATGAGGTCATTCCGAGTTCGTATGCAAAAGTTATGGGCAAAACTGTTTGGATCAAATAAGGCCCAATTCCGACCTACGTGTGTGACTGATCACACCAATCACCAGGATCGGTCACACCCTCCAAGAAGTGACGAAAATACTTGCTAAAATTGGATTTCTTAGTTCGGAAGTATTTCCAAATCCAAAGATTCTTAGAGATATTTAAGGATACTTCCAAATACTTTTCAAGGAGTTCCAAGTTCCGAACAAAGATTTTTTTATCAAGATACGGAAGTGGAGACAAGAAGGCAAGGAGCGAAAGCTTGGGTTTTGGGTTCTTCCATTACCGAAATTATTTATCTTTGATTTTATCATATGTTTATCCTGGGTTTCACTAAATCCATGAGTAGCTAAACTCTTATTTGATTGAGGATGAATTCTAAGTTCTAAACAAGATTTGATTTAATATATGAATCTATTTTTATTTCTTCATATGATTATCGTTTGTTTCTACTATGATGAATATTTATGATTGATTGGATGATTACTTTAGGTGGCCAACTAAACTGATTTCTTAATTGATCTATTGCTAGTAACGGGTTAGGATATCCGTAATTGTTGAATAACCCTTACACAAGTAGAAAACGTGAGACCTTGCAGAGGGATTCTGTGGAGCAATCGCGTGTAAAAACAACACTAGTAAACAGACCGATCTTATGTGTTTGATGCTAGGATCAACCTAATTCATAAAACCCAAAGCATCTGATTAGGTTACATCGTGAGATATTATTCATGGTGGCCTAGACGGATAAAAACTGGTAGTCGAGCGCTTCCGTATCCAGTGATATTAGGAATTTAGGGGATATCAGAGCTTGTTGATATTCTACGGTTGGTGATAATCTATGATTTATGACGAATAAATGAATATATTACTTCAATGATTGTTTAGTAACGAAGAAGGATTCCTCGATCATACTTCTCATCCATGATTACATCTTAATTTATTTGCTTTGTTATTTACTAAGCTTTATTTTCTCTATAAACAAAACCCCCCCTATTTGTGACATTTGACAACTGAAAACTCCATGTTCTTCGTGGGAATGAACCTTGCTTCCATTATATTACCATTTAATTGTGTGGAAATAAGTGATTTAATTTGTTGCACTCACGACATGCATCAGAAGTTTTTGTTGAAGGATAAGCGATGAAAGAAGAAATCATTGATGGTGGATATGTTGGGCACTCAATTTCCGGCAATACTTTACCCACTTCGGAAAAATCCAACTCATAGTTGTGTTAAACATCTTGACCAATTATTGGCTTTACAGCCGATTTGAATTACTCGTCGTATTGGTCTTCGTTACAAGGGGTGAATAATATCTCATACCTTTTCCAGTCTTTACGCTTCAATTTACTGTATTCCGTTTGAAAGAAGGTAGATATAACTCGAGACTTTTTTTTGATATCCAATTGAACCAACTAACTATCTAGCACATTTTTTCCATAATAAAAAACACCAAGACCCCTGATTGGATTGTAGAACACAATGCGTTTGGAGTTAAAAATCTTTGATCCTTTGGAAAACATGATAGTGTGTCTCCTCAAAATCCTTATATGGTATCCATTTAACAGTATGTTTGTTCCTAAACATTTGTTGGTATCTCCACGCATACATATAATTTACCTCTCATTCGTTTTGTTTTTATGCCAATCATCTGCATCATACCTTACTACAATTGGGAAATATTTTTGGTGTGGTCTAAAAGTCTTGATAGACCAATGTCAAATTTGTATACCACCAAAGCTGAAAGTAAACATCATACAATTAGTTACTTGGTAAATTTCTTTTTAACTAATATAAAGCCAAAGGACATGTATTGTCATATTTACCTCAAGGAAGCCCCATAGACTCTTCATGCTTGACGAACTTAAGCATGCGATATTGAGTGAAATGTACAACTTGTCTAAGATAATGGATCCCCAATCATTAGTGACAACAACCTCCATATATTGCAATGCCTCTAGCCATCCTACTTGAGTACTAGCGCTTGAGTTGGGGAAAAATTATGAACCAAGTAACCATAAAATAAAAACCTTGGAAATTTCTGTATACGCTTCAGATTCATCTGTATCTGAATCAGAAATGCCTCTCCCATGTAATTGTTGGGTTAGAAATGCCTTTAAACCGGAATTACGAATTCCAATTTTTTAATTAGGCTGTTATAATAAAACATAACGAAAGTTCATCTGTATATTTGTCTTCTCCCAACCAACTTTTTTGTTCCGATGGAACATCATCTCCCATACCGAAAGGTATCCCAAACAAAAAATACAAATCTAATGGTGTTAAAAATATTAAAATTGTTAATTTCATTCACATCTTCGTATTGATTGCATTAAAACAATTAAAATATTTGACATACCTATTTTGAAGCTTGTAGAATTCAATATGTGTGTAGTACATCGCCAACGCTCCACCAATACAAACACTAGTTTGGGATGATGTTTCTTCGAATCAATATGATACGAAGTAATCCAAGGAAGTTTACCGACAATAGGTTTAGCACCAAAAGGTAGCTCCGCATAAACTTTGCTAACTTCGTATTGATAAGTGCATAATTTACTATACTTTATTTATTAATTCCATGCTTGTATTTTCTATGTTTCTTTCGTATTACCTTGTATTACTCTTTTTTTTTTCTTATTTAGGTGGAATCATCCAAAATGAGAGAAAAGAGTGCTAAAACGGACATAAACGTGAGCGTGGACTAAGTACCAAGAGGAACTCGACAAAATTCAGTAGTATTCAACTCTATGTTGTAGAGAATAAAGAGACGAAAAGAACGCAAAAATAATGAGGTCATTCCGAGTTCGTATGCAAAAGTTATGGGGAAAACAGTTTTGGGATCAAGTAGGGACCGATCCCTACCTATTTCGGGATCCATGGTAAGACCGATACACATCTCCAAAAATTGACGAAAATACTTTCCAAATATGGAAAACTTATTTTCGAAGAAAATATAAACCCTAGGTTTGTTATGGATATTTAAGGAGACTTCCAAACACTTTTCAAGGAGTTCGGATACGTGTTTTATCAAGACCGGAGTGGAGAAACGAAGACAAGGAGCGGAAGCTAGGGTTTTGGATTATTCATTTATCGAATCTATTTTGATTATCTCATATGTATATCATGGGTTTTACTAAATCCAAGAGTAGCTAAACTTCTATTTTATTGAGGATGAATTCTAAGTTCTAAACAAGATTTGATTTAATATATAAATCAATTTTGATTTCTTCATATGATTATCGTATGTTTCTACCATGATCAATATTTATGATTGATTAATTGATTACTTTAGGTGGGAAACTAAACTGATCTCTTGATTGACCTATTGATAGTAACGGGTTAGGATATCTGTAATTGTTGAATAACCCTTACATAAATAGAAAACATGAGACCTTACAAAGAGATTTTGTGGAGCTATCGCGTGTAGAAACAACACTAGTAAATAAACCGAGCTTATGTGTGTGATATTAGGATCAACCTAATTAATAAAACCCAACGCATCCAATTAGGTTACATCTTGAGAGCTTATTCATGGTGGCCTAGACGGATATAATCTGGTGGTCGGGCGCTTCCGTATCCAGTGATATTAGGAATATAAGGGATATCATTGCTTATTGATATTCTACGGTTGGTGATAATATATGATTTATGACGAATAGATAAATATATTACTTCAATGATTTTTTAGTACCAAAGAAGAATTCCTCGATATACTTCTCATCCTTGATTACATCTTAATTAATTACTTTGTTATTTACTTTGCTTTATATTCAACCTATAAACAAAACCCTCCATTTGTGACATTCGACAGCTGAAAACTCACTGCTCTTCGTGCCAACGATCCTTACTTCTATCATATTACCATTTAATTGTGTGAAAATAAGTGATTTAATTTTTTGCACTCACGACACGCAACACGTATCAACCAACTCTTGGTTTTGCTATCTCGCTAAACTTTTATAGACATATGACCTTGAGCTTTGGCTAATTCTTGATCGGAAAGTAGATTGAGATTATTTTCTCCATCATAGCCTGATTATGCAACTGGCATAGGTTAACTAGGTATATTCAGAGGTGGTTTGTTACTATTTTTTTATTGCCTAATATCTTGAGATTGAGACATTTCTAATAAGAAATTTAGAGAAGTCTAATAAAACTTAGAAGAAATTTTAGTAGAGAAAAATACAAGAAAAAAATTGAATTTTTGCGTAAGTTGAGAAGTTAAATTAGTATGGTATTTGAAAAAGTGGGGGTACAACAACCTCACCCAATATTTCGCTTAGCAATCTGTATGGACTAACTCCAATATACTTTTAAGAGAATTTACTAGACAGTCAGACTCAATCTTAATAAAAAGTATATCAAAGAGTTATATCTCAATTTTTCGATTCAATCCTTACTCAAACAAATATAAATATGCGAGCCTGATTGAATACAGGAGAAATACCTTGAACGGTACCAAAGACCAATGTTCAAGGATCAATCAATTTCAATCAACAACCAAAGGTTGGATTTACCAATTGATCGATACAACGCACAACCTGTGATATTTCAATTATATAACAAAATATAATGCGGAAAAAAAATAACACAGACACCAGAAGTTTTGTTAACGAGGAAACCGCAAATGCAGAAAACCCCCGGGACCTAGTCCATATTGAACACACACTGTATTAAGCCGCTACAGACACTAGCCTACTATAAACTAACTTCGGTCTGGACTGTAGTTGAACCCCAATCAATCTCACACTGATCCAAGGTACAGTTGCACTCCTTACGTCTCTGATCCTAGTAGGATACTACGCACTTGATTCCCTTAGCTGATCTCACCCACAACTAAGAGTTGCTACGACCTAAAGTCGAAGACTTTAATAAACAAATCTGTATCAAACAAAAAAGTCTATAGGAATAGATAAATCTTTCTCCCACAGAAATACCTACGAGTTTTGTTCCATCTTTTGATAAATCAAGGTGAACATGAACCAATTGATATACCAGACTTATATTCCCGAAGAACAGCCTAGAAATATTAATTACCTCACAATAATCTTAATCGACTAGCGAAACAAGATATCGTGGAATCATAAACGATGAGACGAAGATGTTTGTGACTACTTTCCTATCTTGCCTATCGGAGAAATTAATCTAAAGCCAATCTTACGATTGCACTCAATCACGATAGAAACATCAAGATCAGATCACGCAACTACAAAAAAAAATTTTTTTGGGTCTGGCTTCACAATCCCAATGAAGTCTTCAAGTCGTTAGCCTACAGGGTATCGGTAGAAACCTAAGGTTAAAGGAGAATCGAATCTAGCTTATACAACTAGTATCACATAGGAGGTGTGGGGATTGGGTTTCCCAGTTGCTAGAGTTCTCCTTTATATAGTCTCAAAATCAGGGTTTGCAATCTAAGTTACCTTGGTAACAAAGCATTCAATATTCACCGTTAGATGAAAACCTGATTAGATTCAAGCTAATATCTTTCAACCGTTAGATCGAATTTATCTTATTATACACAAATGAAATGCACGTTCATTTAGGTTTGTGTAACCGTACCTAAACGTGTACACCTAGTTGGTTCAACAGTAGTTAACCAAATGGTTAGCCATATGAGCACTTTCATATCAACCATATTCATCTTCACCATAACTAGTTCAAATGACTCAAAAGAACTAGTTAGAGAGTTGTTTAATTGCTTAGATCTCATAGAAGTATACAAGACACAATCGAAGCAAAATCGGTTTTGATTCACTCGTATCGATTCATGAACATTATAGCCACGGTTTGCAAATTGCATTCCTTAATTTATAAATGTTTTAGTTCATGAATAAACCAATTTTAGAAAGTAACACACTTAAGTATGCGTACGGGTATGCGTACTTAAGTAACCGGATTTGAATTTGTTTTGGTTTCCAAACTCAGCAGAAATTCACGGACGTGAACTTTCCGCCAGTATACGTACGGGTACGCATACTTAGGTAACCGGATTGAGTTGGTTTTGATTTCCAAACTCAGCAGAAATTCACGGTCGTGAACTTCCGCCAGTATGCGTATGGGTATGGATACTTACCCAGTTTCCATCAACCATTTATTTTACACACAAGTATGCATACATTTGGTTCCCGGTTTTGGACTTATATACTAATGAGCAAACACATTAAATGCTTATATCCAAAGATGGTTAAATGTTCTAAACTCTTTATTTCAACCATTGAAACATTCTTAGAGGATGTTAAATAGAGGTTATTCACACACTATTTTTCATCAAAGCAATTTTCAAGATAATGAAATAATCAACATGACTTTCGTCACTTGTAAAGATGAACTTGGCCAAAGCGAAAGCTTACCAACACATATTTCGAGAAATAGATAAGCGAGATAAACTCGGCTCGAAATAGCAAATGTGTATAATCGAAGTCTATATAGCAATATGACTTTTGTCTCAAGATAGGAGATTGAGTAGATAAACTTTTTGAGTGATAGATAAGTTCAAGTCTCCACATACCTTTTAGTCGATGAAGTTCCACCAGTTCCTTGAGTAGTTCTTCGTCTTTGAATGATGAACGCCGTGGAGTCTAGAGCTCAACTACACTTTTCTATCCTAGTCCGAGACTTAGCTATAAGTAGACTAGAAATCAAGACTTATAGTTTTGGCAACTAAACTTGACAACAAGCTTGATATAGCAATGCTTTGGAGTTCGGCCGAGCAATGCTCTAACACTCTCCCCCTTTGTCAATTTTAGTGACAAAACTATCAATACATATGGAATACAAAATAAATAAACTTTGCAGCTTCTCTCCCACATGCATGATCTCCTTGGTTCTTCAACATTACTCGAAATCTTCGTCACTTCCAAGTACTCCAATGATTCCAAAGGTTGTAAGTTCAGCATCATCGTTGTTGAAGTTCCGTAGCCATAATAATGAGAAAACAAAAGCTCTCAATCATTGTTACACAGTGTCATAGTATTATTATACAGCATCAAAGTTCAATTGTATCACAACCTCGACAACAATACTATGGTGATATGTATCACTCCCTCTTAGTCAATACTCCATCTCACATGGAAACCACTCCCCCTTACATAATGATCCTAAAACCATATGTATTTGTAGTGTGAACTACATATTAATTCTCCCCCTTTTTGTCAATAAAATTGGCAAAGGTACGAAAACTAGTGGGATCCTAATGAAATTTCCATAGAGACATTTCATGACCAACAGAAAGCACATATCAACTTTTTAGATGCAATCATATAGCCGAAACTAAATGCATTCATCAAGGAGTTTATAAAGATACAAGATAACCCCTACAATATTCCACAGCCGCACTCCCCACAAAGATTTGGAAATAAAGCACAAGTTCAATTAAGAACTCTCCCCCATAAAATATCATTCCCGAAAGAACAACAAGAGCGACCTTACTTTCACAAGTAAAGAAGGATTTCTTTGGACAACAACAAATCATATAAGAATATGAATTTGTATCCAAAATACTCAATTAAATTAACCACAAGAGAACCCATGATTAATTCAATCGGAAATACTCAACATAAGAGAACTTACGGAGCCACACAATATATACATAAAAATATGGATCATGGAAGATCAATATTGCGGAATAAACAAAGATTCGTTAAATCTTTCATCACTATTTGCACAATGACATATAATAGACTTAATCTTTGTAAACAAAAGCTCATCCTATCTTCCATCAATATTTGCATAATGACATGATAGGCTTATCTTTTGTTTGTCAAAAGTTCATTCAATCTTTTATCAATACATGCATATCGACATATGAAGGACTTAACTTTTGACCATGTATGGGACAATCACAGTTCATGGACGCAAACACACATATCCCATAACAAGTTGCAATATATAAAACCATAAAGATTAATATTGCAAAATCCTCTTCCAAATCAACTTTAGAATTTAAACAAATAAATCTAAAAACATTGCAAGATGAAAACGTTGGACATAGCTATGTGTACTCACAATAATGGCTATTCCAAACCCTAGTTATCCTTCTTAAAAAACACAAGAATAAATTCTCATAAGAAGTTTCCTAGATATCAAGACAAACTCGTAATGTACATATAAGATGATTTATCCTTAGAGGGTAGAATCCATCTTTTTCGCATAGATTTACACCAAGAATATCTACCAAATGTGTATTAAAAGATTTTATTAACAAAGAATAACATATAAAGTCTTTAATGACCATGCACCATAGTTCATAAAAGATGATTGTGAACATTCAAGAATACCATAACAAAGCGTACTACTACCCATTCTTGAACTTCCTTCTTTGTGATTCACCAAAAACATTCTTTTAAAAGCTACAAATGTGCTTAGAAGAGTAGTACTCCAAGAATCCAGGTGCCCAAGTCCAAGAGAAGTGGAACAACTGCAACGAAATGGAGCAAAACACTCAAAAATAAGAGACAGGACAAATACCAATCTTAACTCATCCAAATTCAAGAATTCTCATATCCATTTCGAAGATAATTCAAATATGAAGAGAATGCAAAAAGAATGAGGTCATTCTGAGTTCAGACGAAGAAGATACGACCAAAACAAGTTTACCGAATATCGACGTCAACAGGCCAGTATGCATACGGGTTTGCAAACGAATTTTCGTGACCTGGAGCAGTATGCAAACGGGTATGCGTACTAAAATCCCTGGATTTTGATTTTAAATGATGGTATGCATACTTGGTATGTGTACCGTGAAGTCCAAACATTCCGAACTACTATTTTCAAACCTAAACATTTAAGAACCTTAAACACATATTAAGTTAGGTAGAAATGAACGATAAGCAAGGTACATGGATCATTATAAGTACTCTAAGCAAATAAAAACACAAATATTGCTCAAGTTTATAGACATACCTTTTTAGAAGAATCCAATAGAATTATACATCCTTACCGAACATAATCTGTGCGCCCCAATTCTCGTGCTTCCCTCACCGTTTACATAGCAGGGCATTCCTTGGTGAGGATGCACTTACAACACAATCAAGTTGTGTTGAGGTGAACAATTTCTTGCTAACCACAAGTGACTTTTGGATTATCATGAAAGAGATCGCTTTTAGAACCATTCACATCCAAATCCATCTTTCCAAAGAAATTTTTAAGTTCCAACATCATGGATACTGCCTTCTCCATAATCATGGAATTTTCTGGGAGATCATTCCTTTTCACACTCAAAACATCATTGACTTTCTTTGGTATCCACTTCTGAGTGCATTTAGGAACAATCGGAACTTCTTCCCATTACTCTCTTCTAGAATTTTTGGAAGATAATCGGATTGACTATTCTTTTGCAAGTTAGTTATTCTCCAACTGGGAGCATCGGATCTTGTCTTCGCATTTACGAAGTTATCCTTTTGATAACCATTGCGATTTTGAAAAGGATTCGTTTGACGTTTATAGGCAAATCTAGGTTTATAACAACACTGATTCCTTTGCCTAAAGGTTGGACAGTTATAACCTGTAATGTTAAGGGGATTAGTCTTAACATATGATCTTGGTTTCACAACTTCTTGTGATGCCCAAACAAGAACATCATGAAGTTTCTCATTCCTTTTACGGAAACGACATCTCTTTTCCAGGTGACCTTTATTTCCGCAATAGTGGCAAACATAAGGAATGTTCTTACCTCGATCCGTGTGTGCTGACTTTGGAGGTTAATATACTTTGCTCTTTTGAACCTTAACTGCCGGTGAAGGTATTTAACTTTTGCCATCAGTGGAAATCTTTTGTTGAGAAGAATCACTAGCCTTGAATTTTTTTACCTCTTTGCTAGTACTTGGAGCATTTATTCCCTTATAGCCCAATCCTCGTGTATCACGATGATTTTTACTTGCTCCTAGCCTAGTGGTTAATTTGCTTGAACCAGTATTGAACTTTTTCAAGTCATCTTCCAACACCTTGATTTTATCCAGAGCAGCAGTTAAATCAGCCTCAAGGCGTTTTTCTCGAGCGTGATAAGCGCTTTCTCTGTCATTGAAAGAATTATGTTGAGAATCGCACCTTGCTTCAGATTTTGTAAGTTTTTCTTTTAATAAGAAAAGATTACGACGAAGATTTTCACATTCAGAATTTTTTGAACATACATCTTCTTCACGATCTTTAACAAGTGATTTCAGTAGACTATATCCACAATCATAACCCTTAAAGAGTTTTCTCAACCTTCTGTTTTCTTAAAAAAGAGGGGTCAGAAACTTAGCCAGACAGGATGTTGGCTTCTTTTTATGTAGATGGTGATCAAAAAGCTTAATATATTGTGATACCTCTTCATCAACATTGATTTCTTCTTCTGAGTCACTTTCATCTGAAAGTTCGTTCAACTGTTCATCTAGGCGAGATTCCCAGTTGCTAACCGTTTCTGGTGGTGAAGAAGAAATGCGAAGTTTCCCCAAAGAGTTACAGCTTTGATCCATCTCCGACAGTTTCTGAACTGGTGATGCGTCATTTGAGATAACACAATCATCCATAAAGTCAGATCGCTACAAACACAGACTTACAAGGTCTTAAACGTGTTTGCCTGCTCTGATACCAATTGAAAAAGTGGGGGTACAACAAACTCACCCAATATTTCGCTTAGAAATCTGTATGGACTAAATCCAATATACTTCTAAGATAATCAACTAGACAGTCAGACTCAATCTTAATAAAAAGTATATCAAAGAGTTATATCTCAATTTCTCGATTTAATCCTTACTCAAACAAATATAAATCTGCAAGCCTGATTGAATATAAGAGAAATACCTTGAACGGTACCAAAGACCAATGTTCAAGGATCAATCAATTTCAATCAACAACCAAAGGTTGGATTTACCAATTGATCGATACAACGCACAACCTGTGATATTTCAATTATATAACAAAATATAATGCGGAAAAGAAATAACACAGACACCAGAAGTTTTGTTAACGAGGAAACCGCAAATGCAGAAAAACCCCAGGATCTAGTCCAGATTGAACACACACTGTATTAAGCCGCTACAGACACTAGCCTACTACAAACTAACTTCGGTCTGGACTGTAGTTGAACGCCAATCAATCTCACACTGATCCAAGGTACAGTTACGCTCCTTACGTCTCTGATTCCAGCAGGATACTATGCACTTGATTCCCTTAGCTGATCTCACCCACAACTAAGAGTTGCTACAACCCAAAGTCGAAGACTTTAATAAACAAATCTGTATCACAAATAAAAGTCTACAGGAATAGATAAATCTGTCTCCCATAGAAATACCTACGAGTTTTGTTCCGTCTTTTGATAAATCAAGGTGAACAGGAACCAATTGATATACCGGACTTATATTCCCGGAGAATAGCCTAGAAATATCAATCACCTCATAATAATCTTAATCGACTACCGAAACAAGATATTGTGGAATCACATACGATGAGACGAAGATGTTTGTTACTACTTTTCTATCTTTCCTATCGGAGAAATTAATCTCAAGCCAATCTTACGATTGCACTCAATCACGATAAAAACAGCAAGATTAGATCACGCAACTACAAAGAAAATAGTTGGGTCTGGCTTCACAATCCCAATGAAGTCTTCAAGTCGTTAACCTACAGGGTCTCGGTAGAAACCTAAGGTTAAAGGATAATCGACTCTAGCTTATACAACTAGTATCACATAGGAGGTGTGGGCATTAGGTTTCCCAGTTGCTAGAGTTCTCCTTTATATAGTCTCCAAATCAGGGTTTGCAATCTAAGTTATCTTGGTAACAAAGTATTCAATATTCACCGTTAGATGAAAACCTGATTAGATTCAAGCAAATATCTTTCAACCGTTAGATCGAACTTAGCTTGTTATACACAAATGAAATTCACGTTCATTTAGTTTTGTATAACCGTACCTAAACATGTACACCTAGTTGACAGTAGTTAACCAAATGGTTAGCCATATGAGCACTTTCATATCAACCATATTCATCTTCACCATAACTAGTTCAAATGACTCAAAAGAACTAGTTAGAGAATTGTTCAATTGCTTAGATCTCATAGAAGTATACATGACACAATCGAAGCAAAATCGGTTTTGATTCACTCGAATCGATTCATGAACATTATAGCCATGGTTTGCAAATTGCATTCCTTAATTTATAAATGTTTTAGTTCATGAACAAACCAATTTTAGAAAGTAACACACTTAAGTATGCGTACGGGTATGCGTACTTAAGTAACCGGATTTGAGTTTGTTTTGGTTTCCAAACTCAGCAGAAATTCACGGACGTGAACTTTCTGCCAGTGTACGGGTACGCATACTTAGGTAACCGGATTGAGTTGGTTTTGATTTCCAAACTCAACAGAAATTCACGGTCGTTAACTTCCGCCAGTATGCATACGGGTACGCATACTTTCCCAGTCTCCATCAACCATTTAGTACACACACAAGTATGCATATATTTGGTTCCCGGTTTTAGACTTATACACTAATGCGCAAACACATTAAATGCTTATATCCAAAGATGGTTACCTTTTCTAAACTCTTTATTTCAACCATTGAAACATTCTTAGAGGATGTTAAATAGAGGTTATTCACACACTATTTTTCATCAAAGCAATTTTTAAGATATTGAAATAATTAACATGACTTTCGTCACTTTTAAATATGAACTTGGCCAAAGCGAAAGCTTACCAACACATATTTTGAGGAATAGATAAGCGAGATAAACTCGGTTCGAAATAACAAATGTGTATAATCGAATTCTATATAGCAATACGACTTTTGTCTCAAGATAGGAGATAGAGTAGATACACTTTTTGAGTGATAAATAAGTTCAAGTCTCCACATACCTTTTAGTCGATGAAGTTCCACCAGTTCCTTTAGTAGTTCTTCGTCTTTGTATGATTAACGTCGTGGAGTCTAGAGCTCAACTACACTTTTCTATCCTAGTCCGAGACTTAGCTATAAGTAGACTAGAAATCAAGACTTATAGTTTTTGCAACTAAACTTGACAACAAGCTTGAGATAGCAACGCTTGCGAGTTCGACCGAGCAATGCTCTAACAGTATTGATATGTGGAAAATGCTATCCCGCACAACAACGCAAGTAAAATTTATAAGTTAGAACTTTGTAACACCCGCATTTTTCGTATGACGCATGCTCCAAGATGTGTCATTGGTTTGAAATGAAGCTACATCTTGAGCTTACATTGCGTATTAAGAGGAAAATTGTCCTAAGGCCAATAACGTGCCACTATGATGCATTACGTGTGTTACATTGTCCTAGATCCAATATTGCGCCACTTTGGCGCATTACGGAGGCTACATTGGCCAAGAGCCAATATCGCACCCCAATGATGCATCACGCCAGTTGGATGGCTGGCCTAGAACAAAATAATGCCACTATGGCGTATTACGTAGGTCATCATCCTATGGGAAATATCGCACCACTGTGGTGTATCAGGCCAGAGTAGGAAGGACGAGGAAATGTAGCGCCATCAGGGCGCAACATTGAAGTTGGCCTACAAGTCAGAGACAAAAATACTGTCCCCATGACGCTTCATGATATTTGGCCTTGGCAACGGCCATGAATAGTAAAATTGGAACTTGGTGAATGTCAAAGTCCTTCCCACCTTTGATTTGTAGAAATGTCAATAAAACATATATAAGGAGTGGCAGTTGGTTGAAGCACATATAACGGAGATGTGCCTAAAGCTTTATAGCTTAGCCCATATGATGCCAAAAATCATTGTGGCGTGTGGCTTAGTCAAGAGAGCTTTATGATGCTTAGGCATCAAAGTTACAGCGTTGCAAACAAATATTGCGCCACCATGGTGCAACACCATGGATGGCCAATTATGCACATTATTGAGCATCATTTGCAAAGATCCCTTTTGGCCTATACGGACTAGGCCATTATTGCTTGGCCACAACCTTGCACCACGAGTTGGCTTAAGTTGCTTGTATAGACGAGGATGAACCACGTTTAACGCTTGATCCATTCTCCATAGGGTACGTAGGCAGCCGCAATAAGTTGCGTCATTGATGGTCCAGCACTTTGTCGCTCATATCATATTATTGTGAGATGGCTGCATCATATTAATAACTTTTATCATATGCTAGACAAGATGATGCAAGAGATGATTGTTCCCATACTTGATGAGGCGAGTTGCATTCCATTCGTTGGATGCTCATACTTCCTATCAAGGCGTTCGACATAATGCACCAATGACGTATTGGGCATGGCCAGGAAAGTAAGCTATATCGATATGCAAGTTAGCGGAGCTTGCATAGGCTATTGACATCACAAGGATGATACATAGGCAAGTAATGCATGAGCCTGAATTATGCACTCTTGGCACGAGCAAGATCAGTGCATGCTTTCAGCAACGCCTAAGCTAATTAAAGAGGTGGAATTAGGTCTGCAATGGCCTATGTGCAAGTCCAAGACATATACAATTCTCGGACAAGAATCGTAAGCCAGTGATGCATATAATAATGCATTTTTATCAGAATTTATGGCTTTATACCATTCGCAGAACAAGGGTAAGTTAGAACGGTATGGAAGCTAAATTAAAGGCAATATGCTTTCAAAGCATGGTTCCAAAGGGAAAATAGACGTGCATTTGCATGACGCAGAGAGAAGTTTAAATCCCGAACACTAGCATCAGAGTGGCGCATCGGGGAGTTATGACATGTGCGCCCTGACGCGTTCACATAATTTTATGGTCTGTCACAGTTAGTATAAGATCAAGTTCCTCGATAAATCTAAGGATTGAGCGAAATGACTTGTCAACGAGTATTTTTCCTTAATGGAATGGATTAAGTTGGAGATTAGGACAACTTTTGTGCCGAAAAGAGTTTTTAACTGCAATGCCGGTTACTTAGCGAATCGAGTTGAGCTTGTTTATGTACTATGAGTTTTCTAGGCCTAAGTGGCGACCCACCTAGGTGGCAACCAAGAAGACCGTTCAGAATGGTAGGCAGACATTGGGACCGATCACTCCTTCACCCGTGTGGCACAATATGTGTTGTCAGGACGGATAACACCCCCTTAAGTCGGTGGCAACCCAGAAGACCGTTTGGGACGGTAGGCAACTAGGTTTTGTTCTACACAGTACTACAAAAAGGAATTGCTTACTATTTTTGACTCTTGCTAAATTCTTGGCATTAACCTTATGAACCTTAGGGGCTCCTGAGTGTGTAGTATGATGTTAGAGCATTGCTCGGTCGAACTTACAAGTGTTGCTATATCAAGCTTGTTGTCAAAACTATATCTTGATTTCTAGTCTACAATTAGTTCAGTCTAGGTATGGGATAGAGGTAGTTGAGAAACAAACCAGTCATTATTTGCATTCTACCATTTGAAGGCAAAGATCAATCAAAGCTTTTGAAGAACTTCATCAACAAAAGGTAAGTGAAGACTGAACCACCTATTTCTCAAGTTATATTCACATTTCTATCCTTGAAACGATTGCCACATAACTAATTAGACTAGCTTGCATAGACAAGAATTTCGAGTCGAGAACAAATTATTTAGTTTACGAATTTCTCGAAATATAATGACTAAGATTAATGAACATTTGTTCATACTTGATCAAATTTTGGTGGAGAATAATTTATTGTTCGGAACTAAATCATAATTCAAGTTTATCATTCGAAAATAGCATGGAACAGTGATATGTGTCATTGATATTATTCAAGAATGTTTCGAATTGATTTAGATATTTTATTTTATTTTTGATACCCTAGACTAGTGGTCTCTAGACTACATCCAAACTCCTTAAATTGGAGTGGATTTTGACAATTACAAGGTTCGAACCCCTACCTCCGTAGTGGGAGGGAGCATGCCAATCACCAGACCACTTGGTGATTGGCTGATTTAAATAAATATAGAACTACTTTATTCGGAATACAAGACAGTGTTATCAGTCTTACAAACTGGGAAAACTGTTATATGTCTGAAGCCATATTACATGTACTTGTACACGTAACAGAGTAGTTATATATCGACTTTCAAATTTGTGTGATATCCATATTTGTATGTACATCATAGGAAAATCAGTTTGTTTCGTGATCTGGATAGGTATGCATATTCGAATGCAAACCGTTTTGGAAGTGTGGTAAGGGAACCGGGGTAAAGTAATCAAACCGGTATGCGAGCCAATACAGTTATATGTTCTAGAACTAGTTTAGTACCCAAACCGGTACGTGAATTGAAAAAGTTATGTGAACTCCGGAACCGGTAAAAGCCTTAAGTTTGCAAACCGGTACGTGAACTGAAAAGTTCTGTCAACTCCGGAACTCGGTTATTACTTATTACAAACGGGTCCGCGTACTGTGACTCAGCCGACTCATGAACGATTCAAGTAATTGTACCTTGTACATTTACCAACTATGTCATTATGATTCAATAGCAATTAAATTATTTCTATGAAATTATTTTCATTTAATCAATTCTCTAATTAACACTAGACTCATTTGATCACATGATTGTGACTCAAGATTAATGTCTTTATTGAACATGAAAATGAGTGTTAATCTTTTTAAAGTTCAAATCGGCTAGTTTCGGCTAACCATGTTGAACATAGTCTTTATACACGGTTCGGTTACGGTTTACCTAACCAAAGTGTATATCTTGTTTATGTGAATAAGATTCAAAGCTTTCATCTAACGGTGAATATTTTTTGCTTGGTTCCAAAGCTATCTTAGCTTAAACCTAAAGTAAGCTACGCTTTGAAGTCTATATAAGGGGAACTCTTGGCAACTGGGATCCTCGAATCCTGACACTACTTTTTGGTATGTCCTAGTTGTATCTAGAGTCGTCCTCTCAAGAAACCCTTTTAGGGTTTAGCGATCACAAAGACTTCATCGGGATTCGTGAAGCCATGTACAATTATTTTTTTATCTTGATAACTCGAGTATCTTGATCTTGATTGTTTATAGAGCTTGCTCCAACGATCAAGATAGATAGTAATCATCAAACTTCTCTTCGTCTCAGACTTTGTTGATTTCACAAGTTTTATACTTGTGAGGTGAATAGTAATCTAGGCTGCACTTCGGGTTGCATAATTTCGGATTTTGAGGATAGTCATACTTTTTTCAGGTTGCTATCGATTTCCATTACCTGGATATTTCGTTTGATCTGATCATCTGTTTAGATCGTAAATCAGGAAATCGATCATAGGCTTAAACTGCGGGAGGCAGATTTTGTTTAAAGTCTTCAATTGAGTTGAATCAACACTTAGTTTGTGTGAGACTGTCTAAGAAAATCAATTGCATGGAGTTTTGCTGGGATTCAAGAGGCGTAAGGAGCGCGACTGTACCTGAATCAGTGGGAGACTGAGTTCGGGCTCAACTACATTCTAGACCGCAGTTAATTGGTAGTAAGCTAGCTAGTAAGCTAGTGTGTGTTGTGGATTAATACAGATTGGTGTTCAATCTGGACAAGGTCCCGGGGTTTTTCTGCATTTGCGATTTCCTCTTTAACATAATTTCTGGTGTCTGTGTTATTTCTTTTTCCGCATTATATTGTTTATCTTTATAATTGAAATATCACAGGTTGTGCGTTGATCAATCACAGTAGATAAGTCCAACCTTTTTTGTTGGATAAAGCTTGATTGATCCTTGGATATTGGTCTCTGGTGCCGTCCAAGAACTCTCTTTGTAGTTAGGTTCATGGATTCAGTTCTGTAAACGTTCTAACAACAAGAGGGAGAAAGATATAACTCTAGACACTTTCCTTGATTGAGTTTTAACTCTCGCAGTTGTGTTGAGTTAGTCCATACAGATTGCTTACGAAAAATTTGGTGGTGTATTTGGGTACCCCCAATGTTTTCAATTGGTATCAGAGAAGGCAAACACATTAAAACCTAATAAGTTTGTGTTTGAAAGTCTCGTAGAATCTGTAAGAACGTACAAACATGTCTCCAGCTGGGTTTGACTACTCCAAGCGTTTGGGAATTACATCAAAGGATAACTCCTTAGTTGATTCTTCTGAATCCATAGGAAAAGATACCATGTTATCAGTATCTGATGATATGCTTCCCTTAATCACTAATGGGCTAATATCAGAATCCGAGTTGGAACTTACCAGAAGTCTAAAAAAGGCTGCTGAGTTCATTGATCTCCAAACCTCTAAAATTAGAGATCTTGAAGGAAAGTGTACTCAGTATCTAGATAAGCTTGATAAATCCCTTGAAAGGGAGTGTGAACTCTCTGGTTATATTAGCAATTTCTCTAAGGATATGCGCAGATTTGAACAAGAAATTACTATTCGAAATAAAAAGATTAGTATGCTTGAAGATACCCTTAGAGAAAGTCCAACTAGAGAAGAACGTATACTCAAGTCTCACAAATTAGAAACGGACAGACTTCGTGTGGAAAAAGAGAAACTAGTTGCATATCTTCTATTGACTCAGAAACAGTGTCACGCCTTGAAAAATCTGTTTTAAAAGGTAAAATCATATCATTGCCCGTTGTTACAGCTCCTGTGACATTGCTGTGCATTGAGAAAGTTACTTCTGAGAAGATGTCTGGCAAAAAACGTTTACGTAATCTGACAACATCTAACAATGCCCTTGGTAAAAACAATGCAACAAAGGTTTCTATTCCACAAATTTGTTCACACTGTGGAATGAATAATCATATTTAAAAAAACAGGGGTCTAACAACCACACCCAATATTTCGTTCGGCAATCTGAATAGACAAACTCCAATATACTTTCAAGAGAATCAACTAGACAGTCAGACTCAATCTAGAAAAAAGTATATCAAAGAGTTTTATATCTTTATCCCTCAATTCAATCAGCAATCAGCAAATAGGAATTTGCGAGCTCGATTGAATATAAGAGAAATAACTTGAACGGTACCAAAGACCAATGTTCAAGGATCAATCAATTTCAATCAACAAGCAAAGGTTGGATTTACCAATTGATCGATTCAACGCACAACCTGTGATATTTCCATTATATAACAAAATATAATGCGGAAAAGAAATAACACAGACACAAGAATTTTGTTAACGAGGAAAACTGCAAATGTAGAAAAACCCCGGGACCAAGTCCAGCTTTGAACACCACACTATATTAAGCCGCTACAGACACTAGCCTACTACCAATAAACTTCGAACTAGAATGTAGTTGAGACCTAATTAATCTCACGTTGATCAAGGTACAGTTGTGCTCCTTACGTCTCTGAACCCCAGCAGGATTCTACGCACTTGATTCCCTTAGCTGATCTCACCCACAACCAAGAGTTTCTATGACCTAAAGTCGAAGACTTGATAAACAAATCTGTCTCACACAGAAAAGCCTATTGGAATAGATAAATCTGTCTCCCACAGAAATACCTACGAGTTTTGTTCCGTCTTTTGATAAATCGAGGTGCACAGGACCCAATTGATAAACCAGACTTATATTCCCGAAGAACAACCTAGTATTATCAATCACCTCACAATAATCTTAACCATATGGTAGCGAAACAAGATATTGTGGAATCACAAACGATGAGACGAAGTGTTTGTGACTACTTTTTATCTTGCCTATCGGAGAATCAATCTCGAGCAAATCTTAGAAAAGATAGTACTCAATACGATAGAACAGGGCAAGATCAAAACACGCAACTACAGAGAAAACAGTTGGGCTTTGCTTCACAATCCCAATGAAGTCTTTAAGTCGTTAACTTACAGGGTTTCGTGAAAAACCTAAGGTTAAATGAAAATCGACTCTATCTAATGCAACCAGTAACACACAGGAGGTGTGGGGATTAGGTTTCCCAGTTGCTAGAGTTCTCCTTTATATAGTTTTTAAATCAGGGTTTGCAATCTAAGTTACCTTGGTAACAAAGTATTCAATATTCACCGTTAGATGAAATCCTGATTAGATTCAAGCTAATATCTTTCAACCGTTAGATCGAACTTAGCTTGTTATACACAAATGAAATGTACCCTCATTTAGGTTTATGTAACCGTACCTAAACGTGTACACCATGTTGGCTGAATAGTAGTTAACCGAGGTTATCTATATGAACACTTTCATATCAACCTTATTCATCTTTACCACAACTAGTTCAAATGACTCAAATGAAACTAGTTAAAGAGTTGTTCAATTTCTATATTCTCATAGAAGTATACAAGAACACAATTGAAGCAAAATCGGTTTGATTCACTCGAATCAATTCATGAACATTATAGCCACGGTTTGCAAAGAATGTATTCCTTAATATATAAATGCATTAGTTCATGAGCCAACCGATTTTAGAACTTTAACCACTCAAGTATGCATATGGGTACGCATACCTAAGTAGCCGGTCTGAGTTTGGGTTCGCCAGTTTGCGAACGGGTACGCATACCTAAGTACACTTCCAAAACCCAGCAGAAATTCCCGGATCTATACCTTACATAAGTATGCGTACCGGTACGTGTACTTGGTACCCGGAATTCTACAACTACAAGTACGCATACGGGTATGCATACTATTGTTCCGGTCATGGATCACATATATGCAAGAATGCATATTATGTTCATAATCCAATAGTTCTAAACTCTATTTCAATCATTGAAACTTTCTTAGAGGATGACAGTAGTCGTTTTCACACACTATTAGCATCAAAGCAATTTTCAAGATATTTAAATAATCATAACGAAACATTCCAAGTCTACACCAAATGATTGTATCACACAAACCATATAAGATGTTACTCGGCGATTTTCACATGATCATCTTTTGACTTTCGTCAAGAATATACAGTAGAACTTCGATAAATTAATCATCGATAAATTAATTACTTCGCTAAAATAATAATATTCTCTGGTCCCAACTATGCTTGTGTAAGTTAAATTTTAACTCGATAAATTAATAACTTCGCCAAGGCTATTAATTTATCGAAGTTTTACTGTAAGATGAACTTGGTTTAAGCGAAATCTTACCAACACATATTTCGGGAAATATGTAAGCGAGTTAAACTCAGCTCGAAATCTCAAATGTGTATAATCGAATACTATATAGTAATACGACTTTTGTCTGAATATAGGAGATAGAGTAGAAATAGACTTTCCAAGTAATAGATGAGTTTTAGTTTCTACATACATTTTGTTGATGAAGTTCCACAAGCTCTCCTTAGTAGTTCTTTGTCTTCAATTGATGAACTCCGTGAAATCTAATGCTCAACTACATAATCTATTCTAGTTCGAGACATCACTATAAGTAGACTAGAAATTAAGACTTATAGTTTTGATCACTAACATTGACAAGCAAGCTTGAGATAGCAACGCTTGTGAGTTCGACCGAGCAATGCTCTAACAATCTCCCCCTTTGTCAGTTTTAGTGACAAAACTATCAATACATATGGATTACAAAATAAATAAAATTTGTAGCTTCTCATACAAATGCTTGATCTCCTTGGTTCTTCAACATTACTCGAAATCTTCGTCACTTCCAAGAACTCCAATAATTCTAAATGTGTTCAACTCAACATCATAGTTGTTGAAGATCCGTAGCTATAACAATGAGAAAATAGTTGCTCTCAATCATTGTTATACAATGTCATAGTATTATTACACAACATCAAAGTTCAATTGTATCACAACTTTGACAACAATACTATGGTGATATGTATCACTCCCCCTTAGTCAATACTTCATCTCACAATGAAAACCACTCCCCCTTACATAATGATTCGTAAACCATATGTATTTGTAGTGTGAACTACACATTAATTCTCCCCCTTTTTGTCAATATAAATTGACAAAGGTACGAAAACTAGTGGGATCCTCATGAAATTTTCATAGAGATACTACATGACCAAAAGAGAACAACATACCAACTTGTTTCGATGATTTCACATAGTCGAAACTTAGTGTATTCATCAAGGAGTTTATAAAGATACAAGATAACTCCTACAATATTCCACAGCCGCACTCCCCACAAAGATTTGGCAATTAAGCACAAGTTCAATTAATAACTCTCCTCCATAAAATGTCATTCTCGAAAGAACTACAAGGGCGACCTTACTTTTACAAGGAAAGAAGGATTTCTTTGGACATTAACAAATCACATGAAACATGAATTTATATCCAAAAATACCAATTGAATTAACCACAAGGAAAATGATCAATTCAATTGCCCATGCTCAACATAAGAGAACTTATGGAGCCACACAGTCAATACACAAAGATGTGGATCAGGGAAAGACCAATACTGCGGAATAATCAAAGATTCATTGTACTTTTCATCACTATTTGCACAATGACATATAATAGACTTAATCTTTGTAAACAAAAGTTCATCTTATCTTCCATCAATATTTACATAATGACATAATATGCTTAACTTTTGTAGTAAAAAGTTTGTTTTGGGGTAAAAAATGATTCTGCTGTTTTTGGTAAATTGATGAGAAACGAATTCAAACCCTAAACAAACGTACTGCATGGGAGTACTTTTAGATTCGAGAGATCAATCTGTAAGACTCTGGCCTAAACAAATAAATGGCCGTTCCAGATTCAATTCGGTCACAAAGTGAAGGAGAAGGGTTGATCTTAGGGAGGGAAGCGAAGAAGGTGTTTGAGATCAGAATGTTGAATTATGAAGGTGTGGCTGTTTTATGACTTGTACTTGTATCAGAATGTGGAACTTGATTGCAGAACGTAAGCTATCAGTTCTCGGTGTTTTCTGGATACTTGTGTTGATCACACTTGTGTTCTGTCGAAATAGGTTGAAATCTTATTTATACAAGTCATGTTCGAGCACCCCCTAATCTCTTAGGAAGTAGAGGTGATTAAGCAGTGGAGAAGTTTGGTTGTGTAAAAAGTGGTGATCACCATGTTTCCATTACGAGGGAAAACTGGTCACACTTTCACCCACTACTCTCATTGCTGTTAACCGTCCGTTCTTTCCTAATACGTTCTCGTAATGGGCGCGTTGCACGCCGCACGCTGTAAACCACCAGACCAATACTCCAGTGAGCATCCCCCAGTTTGTGACATGTTTTATGTCTCGAGTAAATGGGTCAAGTCGTGAGACTCGCCGCTAAAAGCAGCACATAGTGCTTTTAGGTCAAATAATAAAATTATTTGTAAAATCAATATTTATAAAACATCGCTTATAATCGATGTATATAAAGCATCGATTTTAAACAAGAAGCTGAAAATAATCGATGTGCAGGAAACATCGTTGTTTAAGAGCTCGTTCAAATTAGTCGCGAGTTGAACGTCCTAAAAAAGTAGCGTGAGCGGCTAACTTTGGGTGATCGTTTGAGAACCATATGGGTGAGCTACCACTTGGTCGATCGCTCCCTGTGGAGGAGGGGTGGCCGATGATAACAGCGTTACCCTGTTGGCCTCCTGAAAATAAATCTAAACCATCCAACTAGGCTAGCGAAGTTGGATGGACGAGATGATTTGCTGCAGTTGTGTACTGCCATTGGATTATGCAAACAACGCGGCCAGACTCTTCTGGTTGATCATTCGGAGGCCACATGAGCAAGCCGTGGCTTGGTCGATCGCTCCTCATGGAAGAGGGGTGGCCGGTGATCATAGTGCCACGATGTTGTCCATCAAGAATCCGATCTAAGCTGTTCGACCAAGCTGGCGAAGATGGATGGAAACGATTGATTTGCGGCAGTTGCATAACGCCGTTTATTCAATTTAGGCTTTTTAAAAATCGCGCGATCACCCTTCTTTGGGCGAGCGATTCAACGCGTTTCTGGTTTGCCGTGGGCAAGTCGATTGACCAAGAATGTAGTTGGGTCGCCGGTGAACACGCCAGTACCCTTTTGATCATTCGAGGGAATATCTAAGCCGTCCAACTAGTATAGCTAAGTTGGGCGGTTGTGATGTTTTTGAGACCGTTTTTGCCGGCTTTAGCTCATTTGAGCTCATCTTTCAACAGCGCGATCACCCATGTTAGGGTTAGCGTTCAAAGGCGTTTCGGGTGTACTATATGGAATCCGATCGGTCGGGATGTTAGTGGGCCCGCCAGTGGTCATCATGATGATCGCCTAGTTCCGCTAAAAGTAGGCTAGGCCTGTTGAATTGTGTAACCAAATCGTGTGGCCGTTATCATTTTTTAAGACTGATATGGACAGTCTAGATTTTCCTTAAGGAATTTAAATGCGTTCGATCGCGCTAACTTTTAATTAAAAAGTGTGTAAAAACGCTGATCTCTTTATCAGAGAGTGGTGTAGCCTAAGCGAGTGTTTTCATGCAGATTTCAATATTGACACTTCGGGAGATTCGTGCTACTCTGCTACGAGTGAACATTAATCGTCATGTCATGCCAACATTGAAAGTTCAGCTGGGGAACATAGCATAGGAAAATACCAGGCAGGTCATGCATTAGTGAATAATGAAATAGGTTATAATTTACAAAATATATGGGATTGTTGCTTCACGCACCATTCTAGATAAATTTCATAAATATGTTGAATTGCTCAATACATATGTAAGTAAAGAGGTCTGGACACTCATTACTTTTGAATGGCTTAGTCTCTTTGCAGGATGGCAACGTATTAAATACAGGGTTTCACGATTTTATCCCTGAACCGAAAACGACCATCAACAAAGTTCATACTATCTTTTATCAATACTTTCATACTGACATATAATAGTGTTAACTTTTGATCAAGTATGGGACAGTCAAGGTTCACGGACGTAAACAACATATCCCATAACAATTTGCAATATATAAAACCATAAAGATTAATACTGCAAAAATCATCTTCCATATAAACTTTAGAATTTAAATAAATAAATCTAAAAACATTGCAAGATGAAAAACGTTGGCAATAGCTATGTGGACTCACAATGATGGATATTCCAAACCCTAGTTATATTTCTTAAAAACACAAGAATAAATTCTCATAAGAAGTTTCCTAATAAATAATCAAAAGAACAGAACGAATCTAAAACCAACACGACCAAACATACGTTAAAATCAGAGATTGTATTCAGTATCTTCACAGGTTTCAAGACCTTAAAGCTTGTGACTGACAGCATTAACAACTTCTTTGGAGAAGATATCCTCTTTGAGAAGATCCTTAACATGTGATTTCATGAGAACAAGGTAAAATTAACCTTTTTGTACTCAGTTTGTAACATATCAAGATCCTTCATAGAGTTTTCAAGCTTCAGTTTTGCTCTCCCGAGATCATTGAGAAAACCATGAACCACTTCAGCAGAAACCATCTCGGCATTTTCTCGATCTTGATGAGAATATGCATAGAAGAATGATGCACTAGGATGAATATTGTCAGCTTCAATAATGGTTCTTTTCTTCTTTACTTCGAACTCGAAGTAAATAGAATTATTAACAAAATCTTCTGGCAAATTCCAAGAACACGGAGGAGCAGCCATTCTAGATAAACAAAACCTGGAATATGCGTACTCGAGCAAAAGGTTTTGGTATTTAAATGGCTTCTCAAGGAACCAGAGTTTAGGGTTTCCAAAGTTAGTCCGTGACAAGTAACTTGGGTACCCGTACGAATACAAACTTGACCCATAGCCAGAAAATATCCAAGAGTGAACAATGAAAAACAGAAAAACTGTTTGTTCAACAATGTTTTGCTACGTGACAAATTTCACAAATTTTAGCTCAAATAATTTTACATTCTCATTAGAGAAAAATTTAGATCAAAAGAGTAGCATTTTTGACATACCAAAATTTCAAGAAGAAATTAAAAAAACAAAAGTTTTGTTAAATCAATATACAAATACTTATGCAAACATGTTTGTAAAAGATAATCTGGTTAGGAATGATAAGAAAATAGCCAGAGAATCAGGAAACACTTTGCCATCAAGTATACCTAACCATATCTCCCAACCAGGATTTTCGTGAGTGAGATTTCAACCTTGTGATTAATTAGCACAAGTATGAGACTTGAGCTCATCAAATGAACGTTGTTTTCGGTTAAACCTCTTTCTTCTGAACTTTGGAGGAAAACCATTATGATGCGAAAAGTTACCATAAAATTTACTATCATTAAAATACGACGCACACTATGTATTCTTACCTGAAGAATTTTGACTAGAGGGAATTGACAGCTTGTTAATAATCTCTTTATAACCTTCAATTATCATTTTTAGGTTGTCTTCCATCTCTCCATTTTTGCTTTCTTCTTCTGGTACCTTTTTCACATCATGAACAACATTATCTCCCTTTTTGATTGAAGGAGACCAATGAGTTCTTTTTGAACGAATTGGTTTAGGAAGACTGTTTTGTATTTGAACATTCGAGGAACACATCGAACTGACTTTCCTAGTAGGATACACAGGGTGAGTACTAATACCAATTGGTCTAGACATACGAATGTCAGATACACCTTTGAGTATTAAATCGAAGGTGTGTTGAAGACGAACAATAGAATTGTCATTCAACATCGATTTCCTATTTTTTTCAACATGTCCTTTTGAATTACAAAAGAGACACACTTTCTGATCACCTGAGTGATTAGACAGAACAGTCTTAACACCATCGTTGGGAGATGTCTTCCTTCCATGTGATGTGGATATTCCTTGATTAGAGGTAGAAATAGGCACACCCTTTTCAACAGGAAGGGATTTTTCTTTTGCTTCTGGAACTGAATTTACAGTTAAATCAGAAGCGATTGGTATAATGGACTCTTTGGAACATTCTAGAATAGAGAGTTTACTCAAAAGAAGTTCAATCTCCAAAGCATCCTATTTGAGTTATTCCTCGAGAAGAGTTCGTGAAGAACAGACTGAGGCTTTTTCCTACCGAAGGACCTTTAGAAGGGAGTCACGCTCATTTACCATAACAACAAGGGTATTGATTTTGTGTTTCAACCGGTTGACATCATCATCCTGGATTCTAACAAGTTTTAGAATCACTGCACTCTCTTTGGCTGCTTCCCTTTATACTTCAGAGTCAGACTCGTCAGTAAGGTAATTCGGGTAACACTTGTCAATAGAAGTCTATTTCGTTAGAACACTAGATTCGTCTATATTCGAGATTGACAAATCTTTCTCTTTAACAGATTTCATAGAAACAAAACTTCCGTTACTGGCAATGCGTTTATCAGAGATATCACTTCTGTCCATATTCAGATCGTTATAAACACAAACTTATGAGGTCTTTAATGTGTTTGCCTGCTCTGATACCAATTAAAAAACGGGGGTCTAACAACCACACCCAATATTTCGTTCGACAATCTGAATAGACAAACTCCAATATACTTTCAAGAGAATCAACGAGACAGTCAGACTCAATCTAGAGAAAAGTATATCAAAGAGTTTTATATCTCTATCCCTCAAATCAATCTGCAATCAACAAATATGAATTTGCGAGCTCGATTGAATATAAGAGAAATAACTTGAAAGGTACCAAAGACCAATGTTCAAGGATCAATCAATTTCAATCAACAACCAAAGGTTGGATTTACCAATTGATCGATTCAACGCACAACCTGTGATATTTCAATTATATAACAAAATATAATGCGGAAAAGAAATAACACAGACACCAGAATTTTGTTAACGAGGAAAACCGCAAATGCAGAAAAACCCCGGGACCTAATCCAGCTTTGAACACCACACTGTGTTAAGCCGCTATAGACACTAGCCTACTACCAATGAACTTCGGACTGGAATGTAGTTGAGCCCTAATCAATCTCACACTGATCAAGGTACAGTTGTGCTCCTTACGTCTCTGAACCCCAGCAGGATTCTACGCACTTGATTCCCTTAGCTGATCTCACCCACAACCAAGAGTTGCAACGACCCAAAGTCGAAGACTTGATAAACAAATCTGTCTCACACAGAAAAGACTATTGGAAGAGATAAGTCTGTCTCCCACAGAAATACCTACGAGTTTTGTTCCGTTTTTTGATAAATCAAGGTGCACATGAACCAATTGATAAACCTGACTTATATTTCCGAAGAACAGCCTAGTATTATCAATCACCTCACAATAATATTAATCGTATGGTAGCGAAACAAGATATTGTGGAATCATAAACGATGAGACGGAGATGTTTGTGACTACTTTTTATCTTGCTTATCAGAGAATCAATCTCGAGCAAATCTTAGAGAAGATAATACTCGATATGATGGAACAAGGTAAGATCGGAACACACAATTACATAGAAAATAGTTGGGTATGGCTTCACAATCCCAATGAAGTCTTTAAGTCGTTAACCTATAGGGTTTCGTGAAAAACCTAAGGTTAAAGGAGAATCGACTCTAGTCGCAACTAGTATCACACAGGAGGTGTGGGGATTAGGTTTCCCAGTTGCTAGGGTTCTCCCTTATATAGTTTTCAAATTAGGGTTTGCAATCTAAGTTACCTTGGTAACAAAGCATTCAATATTCATCGTCAGATGAAAACCTGATTAGACTCAAGCTAATATATTTCAACCATTAGATCGAACTTAACTTGTTATACACAAATGAAAAGTGACTTCATTTAGATATGAGTAACCATACCTAAACGTGTACACCTATTAGCATCAAAGCAATTTTCAAGTTATTGAAATAATCATAACGAAACATTCCAAGTCTACACCAAATGATTGTATCACACAAACCATATAAGATGTTACTCGGCGATTTTCACATGATCATCTTTTTACTTTCGTCAAGAATATAAGATGAACTTGGTTGAAGCGAAAGCTTACCAACACATATTTCGAGAAATATGTAAACGAGTTAAACTCAGCTCAAAATCTCAAATATGTATAATCGAATACTATATAGTAATATGACTTTTGTCTGAATATAGGAGATAGAGTAGAAATAGATTTTCCAAGTGATAGATGAGTTTTAGTCTCCACATACCTTTTGTTGATGAAGTTCCACAAGCTCTCCTTAGTAGTTCTTTGTCTTCAATTGATGAACGCCGTGAAGTCTAATGCTCAACTACACAATCTATCCTAGTCACTATAAATAGCCTAGAAATCAGGACTTATAGTTTTGATCACTAACATTGAGAAACAAGCTTGAGATAACAATGCTTGCGAGTTCGACCGAGCAATGCTCTAACAATATTGCTCTGAATTGGTATTCTAGAAAGAAACATATTTCTAATCTTCAAAAATTGTTTAACTTAGCAATCGAAGAGGTAAAAAATCTGTCTGCAATGGATTATGTCTCTGCAAAAGACCAGAAAACTTATGGAAGGAATTGTCTGGGTGATTCCTCACGAAAATTCCATAAGCACAATTACTTTCATAATAAAGTGTCTAACTACACTACTGATAGTGAAAGTACTTCTTGGAAATCTAAGTTCAAAATATGGAGCCCAAGTGATTCTGACCCTCTGAAACGAATCTCAAGAGGTCCTCGTCTTGCTCCCCGAGGAAACTTTTTTCTTCAGAAAACCATTTAAAGAAAAAGGTTGTTTCTAACTTCCCTGCTGCACAAGCAGTTAGATAAAAACTTCATAAAAACATAATAAAAGAAAAGAAAAAAAGACACAAGAGACGTCACAGGAAAATAAATCTTGAAGTATCGTCCCCTGATACTAGTAGTGAGATTCTGTCTCACTTTGTTGATCAATCTCAACATATATGTCCTTGGAGCTAACTTGAGAGTTACAGGGACTATACATATCAAGGATTATCCACGATATCGAGATTTCTCAAGTCTAATTCTTGTTTAATTATTTTTTTATGAAAGGATTAAATTTTTGACAATTGTTTGTTCACTCATTTTAATTCTTTCTTATGCAGTTCTCCTAAGTGCTCCAATCCCTTGTGCATTTACTCCAAGGTTTTTGATCTAAGAACCTGCTAAAAAAAATGTGTTTTTTGTTTGTTGTCTAACCACCAACCTTATTCAGTCTCGGACCATAGTTGGCGAACCAGTTTTGTTTTACTGTGTACCGGTTTACGTATTCTTTCAATAAGATTAGGGTTTCCTTATAAAAATGGTAGAGAACTCCTATTATTCAAAAACCCTTGGTTGAAGGAATAATCAGTTGAGACTCAGACTTTCGTCCTTGCAAAGGAATGAAAAGTTTAAAAATACCTCATGAAACCATCAATCTCGATGAAGATGACTCAAAGGAAGGAAGTTCTTGTCATGAAAGAATGCTGAAAAGGATTGGATCAAGACAATAACATAACTCCTGGATTGTTTATTCCTTTAGGGATCTAACATATGCTCAACATGACTCTAAGATTGAAATTGCTAACCTTCAGGTACTATTAAATCAGCTCTTTGATGGTCAGTTCAAGATAATCGAAAAGAAAAAAGTCATGATTAGGAACCAAAAAAAGCTGATTTCTGAATATATAACTCTGAGGAAGCATATTCGTATTGTGAATTGGAAGGTCGTTATACTGAGTCAGGAGCACAACATGTTAACCATTCAACGGGTAAAAGATGTTGGAGAGTCATTCTTTGATGAAGTTCCAGAAAGGTATGAAGAAATTTATGAAGTCTAAGTTATTAAAAGATCTTGTTATCAGATTTTCCTTGTTTTTTATCTAAAAAAATTCTTTTGAGGATTTTATTATTGAGAAAGATAACTAGGGTTTGGTATAGAAAAGATTGTGATTACACATAGCTATTTCAAACATTTTTCATCTTGCATGTTTTTAGATTTATTTATTTAAATTCTAGAGTTGTTGGAAGATGAACTTGCGGTATGTAATCATTGAAAAGACGAGGGTACCCAAATACACCACAATCTTTAAATTATCCACCTATAAGTCCTCTTACCGAAAGTGATTGTCTAAGGACAAAGTCGAGATAATACAACAAATCGGTATTCACACTTTGTGTGATCGTCTATGGATACGAGATCGAGACAATACAACAATAAAAGTGTGATTACTTAATAATAGGTTCGGACTTAACCAAACTCTATAGGATCACTATCAAGTAATACGGAATCAACGTTTGTGTATTTCACTTTTAAGTATAATAAATAATTATAATTGAGGAAATAGAAAAGTAAAAGACACACCAAGATTTTGTTAACGAGGAAAACACAAATGCAGAAAAACCTCGGGACCTAGTCAAGAATTGAATACTCTCAGAATTAAGCCGCTATACAAAATCTAACAAACTTCGTATAGTTGATACCAATCAACTAAACCTATAGTTAACCTAGTTTCTTCAGTATCCCCGCGCTTCCGACATTCAATAAGTGCACGCACTGGAACAATTCCTTTGGATCGTATTCCAAACAGTAAAGGAACAACAAATCTGTTTGGTAACAACTCTCTTGATTCTTTCAGATGAAGATATCTCAAGTCATAAGCAAAGGCTCTTATGTTTAACAAATAAACTCATTTTCCTGGTTAGATCAATCTATCCAACAACTATCGAAGTAGCATACTTTAGATTTGCAATCAATCAATATAGAATCAAACAAGAAACTATAAGGTGATGCCGATATTACACAACTAATCAATCGAATAAATACGATTCTAGTTGGATCCCAGCCGATCAAGGTTTGTGCACACCCAACCGGCACAACACCACTTGAATCTCTTGTGATAAATCACACACAGAACGGAGTCTGTTAACAATGGATTATCACAAGACGTCTTTAGATCTACAAACAGTTCTAAAGATCCCGTCGACACTTCGATCTAGTTTGAGTGAATCTTATATCAGAAGAGAAGATTCTCAAGAATAAACAAACTAGGTGCAATCAAAGTTCAACAACCGTTAGTCAATCGAAAACTAAAATAAACCGTAATTATCCAGTTTGCCACCAACGGTACTCGTAGATCGCTTCTTGATCCCACAGAATTCTTTAAACGAGCGGTCGTAAGAGATTTCGCCTAATTAGGGTACTTTCCTCTCCGAATAGACGGCTCCACCAGAAACAACAAAGAGATGAAGTTTGTCTGGCTCTTAGGATAGTTTGCTTGAAATGCAAACTTGGGTATTTATAGACCAAGGATGTTTGGACACCAAGGAATTTCCAAAACCGAATATTCTTAAGTTATGAAATAAATGCCCAAATCGGTTTTCATAATTCCTGGAAATGCTTTGTCCATTATTTCTGAAATCTCACTAGAAAATCTACAATTAGTAAATGCACATTACCAATTTTTATTTTCCAGAGATATGCATTTAATTGATGGTAATTAAAAGCATATAAAACTAACAACCTTAATTAAAAGATTCTTAATTTATTTCGGTCCGGGATCTTCTTGAGTAATTAAGGAATATCTTTGAACAATAAAAGATAAGAGTTACTGAACATGTTCAAAGTATGTCGACATCTTTTTCTTTGTAAATCCTTTTTCATATTTACAATCTTGGAATCGATTATACCACCCTTTCAAACAAGTTTAGAATTGGTTCATCTGTATTCCAAGAAAAACTATGTGATTGATCAAATATCAATTCACTAATCATGAGTTTATGGTTCTAACAAACACAAGGATCGGTTCTACCTTAATATGGTTACTGGGACCGGTTACATCAGTTACCAAGATCGGTTACATCAATTACCAGGACCGGTTATCATATTCTCATGGTATTACTTGTGATCGGTTACACAAGTCACTAGGATCAGTTACACCAATTACCAGGACCGGTTATGCCAATTACAAGGATCGATTACACATATTATTTTGTTATTGGTCATACTAATTACCAGGATTGGTTACACCAATTACAAATATCGATCATACCATCTTAGGTGATTACTTAGGATCGGTTACACTAATAAAAGTTATACCAATATATAAGTCAGGCACTGTGACTAGTTTTACCAAGATACATAACAAGTTATGATCGGTTCTACTAACTCACACATATTGGTAATCCAAAGATATGCAATGAATAACAATACCAATAAGCCTAGCGATTTCCCTTTCGATTCATAAAATAAGTTCAGGAATGTACTTCCTTTAAACAAATGTAAACATTGTTTCCTAGGATGAAATCTCCACCTTTACCTATACACATAATCACAATAGCATTCATACGATTATGTCGATGTCTTATATACAAAGTTCAAAAGATAAGCGTTATACTTCGTATTCTAATTCCTTAACACTATTATCATGTGATCATGTCTCACTATTAGAGTATAATCATTCACAGCTTCGCAGTTATGTTTTCAATATAGCACGACTTGAAAGATACGTTAGGAAAGAAATAGTTCAAGTCAAAATATTAATAACCTCAAGAGGAAGGATGATGTCGTCGTTGTAGCCTGATACTTCTTCACATTCTTTAAGTCTTCAAGTAATACTTGTATGTCTCATAATCCTAATCTTTCTAGTCTTACCTATACGAAGTTGTCTCTAGTTACATAATCAAGAGACTCTTTAATTGAGTTTTGATTCACTAAAATATGACAACCAAACTTGACATACCAACACTTGGTGGGTTCAACCGAGCTATGCTCTAACAATCTCCCCATTTGTCAATTTTAGTGACAAAACACTTAATACATATGGATAAACAAATTACAAGAATTCATTACACATACACTTGATTCTAAGTTACAATACCATGCATATATTCAATCCATAAATGCCGTTGTTGACATTTGAATAACAAAGCTAATACTCCACTTAAAGGAAAGATAGGTAGATTTTCAATCTGAACATCTTTGTTATTCCCCTTTTGTAGTCAAGATAACTACAATAGCAATATGATATTTGCTCCCCCTTAGTCAATGCTTTACTCTTTCGTTAGATATAACGTTTAAGCACAATTGTCCTTTCCTTAGTGATTAAAAATCACTTGTTTACTCCATATATTTCTCCCCCTTTTTGTCATAAAATGACAAAGGTTCGAGCAAATAAAGTTCAAACCAAAAGGATCTTACAAATCTAAAAGACTTGTACAACCTATAAGAGTTAAGCATGAAGGTTTCACATACCATTTTAGATAACCAATATCAAAACCGAAACTACAAGTAATTTGGTTTTAATATGTCATCAAGGAAACAATTGCCCGAAGCAATTTTCCCTAATAGTTTAGTAAATTGACTAAGAAACTTAGTTCCCTTACTAAACCGATTGCACAAATACAATTGCTTATTTCGATAAGACCAAAATAAAGATCAGAATTAACTTTATTTTTCTAATCATGCTCTAATTATTCAGACAATAACTTAGACCTTACACTTTAGACAAGACAAGTACTAGGTTAGTTAACTAGTATTTCTTGTCAAGGCATTCGATTAGACTTGAATAACCAAATCCTTTACTTTGATAAGTTTAACTAAGATTAGAATTAACTTAGTTTCTCTTATCCGGAATCGAATTGGACTAAACAAATGACCCCGTATTTTGTTAAGCCATAAACAATACATAAAAACCAAATAAGTTGACTTGCACAATTATTTCTCTTAACCGGAGGCAATTGAAACAAACATAGACATTAAAGCACCGCAACTGCACTAAAATTTTGTTAAGCCAAAAACAATTGATACCAAACAATAAAGAAAGATATCAAACAAGTTTTTCTTAACCGGAAACAATTGAATCACATACACACACACACACATCCATACACACATAATGGAATAAACATCAATTGTACCGAATTTTGTTAAGCAAAAGCAAAATATATACAATAAAAATCAGGCTTTTCTTAAATAGGAAAACGATTAACTAACAAATTCGTTACCTCAGATTCCGCATCCTCTTCTCTCCAGAAAGATATATCATTAAGCGCAAGTTCAAGTTAGAACTCTCCCCCATTGTGTTGTCATCCTCTCGTAAGAACAAAAGAACAATAACAAAGAGCAACCTTTACCAGAGAAAGGTTGAATTGGTTTTAACTAATGCATGCCAATAGCAAAAGTTGAAAACCCGAAATACATATGTTTATGTTAAACACAATTCATGTAAACACAAATTGATTCAACACATTGTGGCTTTTTACATATGAATTTCAATCGGAACACCTTATGATCCTTTGATAAAGCCTACCAACATGGGCTAGAACTTAATCCCGTTAAATCAAAAAGCCACACAAACCATAAGGGTTCACACATATGAGATCGAATATTAAGGTTAAGAAAACCGAAATCAAACATCACATAAACACATAACAATAATATAAAGCATTCAAGCACAGGCTATGTAATCGGAAAAACTATTACAAGAAAAATTATAAAATGATAATTATATTCATAAATAATAGATAGTTTTATTCAGAAATAGACCTTATACAATAATTGAAATAATCAAAAACTGATGTCTATATTTTATTTTATTTTATTTTGCAAGAATTATTATTCTTCATTTGTCGGCTACTAAATAGGTTCTTGTTCAGAGTCTTGGTTTTTTTCGCCTTTTAAGAATTCATCATTGATCTCCAGGATTCCTTTAAGAGTTTCTGGATCATTTCTAGAGGAAAAAGCTAACTGTTTCTGAATACAGTTTAATTGTCTTCCAAGACGTAAAATATGAAACAAGAGATCTTCATTGCTGTAGATTTGAGCAGTAGAAACAATAGTTCCTCTTTCCTTTTGAGTTTTACTCATCTGTTTGATAGTTCCATGGGAGACAGATTTTGTGAATTTCTCATCTCCGAAATTATTTCCCATTGTGAGTTCACACAAAATGGTGATGAGAGAGGGATATCCAAGATTTCTCTGGGATGTTGTGGTATTGATAGATTCGAAGATCTTGATCATTTTATTGATAATTATCCCACATATATCAATTTGCTTTTTACTTTCAAGAAGAAAGTATACAAAGTCAGCAAATTCCTTATCCCATTGTGAAGTATCCCTTGTACAAGCAAAAAGAGTTGCTATTGCAAGTTTACCGAAAACCCTTAAGTAGAAGGGTATTTCTTTGGTTAACATTCTTCCCTTTTTCCAACCAACAGATTTTCCAGTGATATGTTTTGAAATGTTATCGTGCTCAATTTCAAAACGGTAATCATATGATCTCCCTTCACTTTGTAATTAATGATCTTGGATATCATCTTTCTGTCGACATGATGAAAAGTACATCCAACCAAGGTATTGAAAGTAAGTTTTTCATGATTAATATTGTGAATATTAGCATAAAAGATTCTTACTATATCAGGTGAATATTTTTCAAACCCAAAAAAATTTCCCCAGTTTCGGTCTTGAACAAACTTCACATATTTGCTTTCTGAAACATCTGGATCGAATCTCTTCTCGGCAGTGAAGTTTACTCCTTTTAAAGTTTGGTATCTTTCGAAACATGTACTGTCCACAAAGACTGTAAGATCATGTTTGTCTTTGATCAAGTGAGGATATTTGATTTTCTCAATGTCACCAATAGGAACAAATGGATTCACAACCAGGTTATCAGTTTCAGTTTCTCCTCTGTCTTTCCCTTTTCCCATACTTTCAGAATTCAAGGATGTATGGAAAACCCTAGTTTTGGTTCCGGACAATCTCTCCCAGGCTGTTTGTAAAAACATCATAAAATAATCTCCTTTTATAGTGAGTGAATAAGACAAATTCTGGAAATAACTAGTTTTAGGAAAATCTTCCAGAATCGGAAACCTTGACTTGTGGGGAAACAAATCCGATTTTGTATCTAGGCTTTTCTTTTGGAAAACCGATTTTTCATGGATTGGATCTATATTATGGATTGATCCTATACGTATGTCCAAAAATTTGTTTACTCTATTATTATTATCAAAGCCTGATAATATCTTTCGAAATTCACTCAAGAATTTGTTGATAGAGTATACAAAAATATATTTGGGCATAACAAGATATTTGTTAAAAATATCTTTAGAATCAAATTCCCAATAATAATTTAAAAGATCACTTGCTTCATTAAAACAGTTGTGGGGTGTATGAAGCAATCCACTGTTAATGGAATAATTAACTGAAAAATCATTCTTTGTAACATTACAAAGGTTCCAAAACCGCAACCTAGTTAGGGATACATTAACAGACTTTGATCTGAAAATGTATATACATATATTTGGGTGGAAAATCCAAATTATGTGTAAGATTCCATATTTTTCAAACACAAGGTAGTTATGGTTTATACAATGAATTTTTTTATGGAGAATCTTATGCATTTTCAGCCCACAACATGTCGTATAGAGTATTGTATCATAGTTACTAATCTTAGTAATAATCAATACCATGAGATACAATTCTATGATATCTGAGAGATTATGTAGGTAACCTAAGACATTCATAACCATAATCTCAGTTCCTAACAGATTTAGCCACAAGAGCATCATATACTTCATCCGCGTCTTCCACCACGAATCTTTGAAGTAGTCAAACCCTGCTATTGCGTTAACTGAATCATTCATAGGATTCATTTCTTATAGGTTGGATCGCACAAAACACAGATTGTTAGATTTTTTCGTGTTTTCCTGCTCTGATACCAATTGAAAAGACGAGGGTACCCAAATACACCACAATCTTTAAATTATCCACCAATAAGTCCTCTTATCGAAAGTGATTGTCTATGGACAAATTCGAGACAATACAACAAATCGGTATTTACACTTTGTGGGATCATTATGGATACGAGATCGAGACAGTACAACAATAACAATGTGATTACTTGATAATAGGTTCGGACTTAACCAAACTCTATATGATCACTATCAAGTAATACGGAGTTAACGTTTGTGTATTTTACTTTTAATTATAAACAATTATAATTGCGGAAATAGATAAGTAAAAGATACAGCAAGATTTTGTTAACGAGGAAACCGCAAATGCAGAAAAACCCCGGGACCTAGTCCAGAATTAAATACTCTAAGAATTAAGCCGCTATACAAAATCTAACAAACTTCGTATAGTTGAGACCAAGCAACAAAACCTATAGTTCACCTAGTTTCTTCAGTATCCATGCGCTTCCGACATTCAATAAGTGCATGCACTGGAATAATTCCTTTGGATCGTATTCCAAACAGTAAAGGAATAACAAATCTGTTTTGTAGCAACTCTCTTGATTCTTTCAGATGAAGATATCTCAAGTCATAAGCAAAGGCTCTTCTGTTTAACAAATAAACTCCTTTGCCTGGTTAGATCAATCTATCAAACAACTACCGAAGTAGCAGAGTTTAGATTTTCAATCAATCAATATAGAATCAAACAAGAAACTACAAGGTGATGCCGATCTTACACAACTAATCAATCGAATAAATCTGATTCTAGTTGGATCCCAGCCGATCAAGGTTTCTGCACACCCAAAGATATAAAAACCAAATCAGAAATCTTCTTTGTCTTCAAATCTTCTTTAATCTTCAATAAACACCTGCATAACACCACTTGAATCTCTTGTGATCAATCACACACAAAACGGAGTCTGTTAACAATGGATTATCACAAGACGTATTTAGATCTACAAACAGTTCTAAAGATCCCGTCGACACTTCGATCTAGTTTGAGTGAATCTTATATTAGAAGAGAAGATTCTCAAGAATAAACAAACTAGGTGCATTCAAAGTTCAACAACCGTTAGTCAATCAAATCAATCGAAAACTAAAATAAACCGTAATTATCCAGTTTACCACCAACGGTACTCGTAGATCGCTTCTTGATCCCACAGAAGTATGTAAACGAGCGGTCGTAAGAGATTTCGCCTAATTAGGGTACTTTCCTCTCCAAATAGACGGCTCCACCAAAAACAATAAAGAGATGAAGTTTGCCTGGCTCTTAGGATAGTTTTCTCGAAATGCAAACTTGGGTATTTATAGACCAAGGATGTTTTGACACCAAGGAATTTCCAAAACCGATTATTCTTAAGATATGCAATAAATGCCCAAATCGGTTTTCATAATTCCTGGAAATGCTTTGTCCAATATTTCTGAAATCTCACTAGAAAATCTACAATTAGTAAATGCACATTACCAATTTTTATTTTCCAGAGATATGCATTTAATTGCTGGTAATTAAAAGCATATAAAACTAACAACCTTAATTAAAAGATTCTTAATTTATTTCGGTCCGGGATCTCCTTGAGTAATTAAGGAATATCTTTGAACAATAAAAGATAAGAGTACTGAACATGTTCAAAGTATGTCGACATCTTTTTCTTTGTAAATCCTTTTTCATATTTACAATCTTGGAATCGATTATACCACACTTCCAAACAATTTTAGAAATGGTTTATCCGTATTCCATGAACAACTATGTGATTGATCAAATATCAATTCATTAATCATGGGTTTATGGTTCTACCAAACACAAGGATCGGTTCTACCTTAATATGGTTACTGGGACCGGTTACATCAGTTACCAGGATCGGTTACATCAATTACCAGGACAGGTTACCATATTCTCATGGTATTACTTGTGATCGGTTACACAAGTCACTAGGATCGGTTACACCAATTACCAGGACCGGCTACGCCAATTACAAGGATTGATTACACATATTCTTTTGTGATTGGTTATACCAATTACCAGGATCGGTAACACCAATTAAAAAATCGATCATACCATCTTAGGTGATTACTTAGGATCGGTTACACTAATAAAAGTCATACCAATACATAAGTCAGGCACGGTGACTAGTTTTACCAAGATACATAACAAGTTATGATCGGTTCTACTAACTCACACATATTGGTAATCCAAAGATATGCAATGAATAACAATACCAATAAGCCTAGCGATTTCCCTTTCGATTCATAAAACAAGTTCATGAATGTACTTCCTTTAAACAAATGTAAACATTGTTTCCTAGGATGAAATCTTCACCTTTAATCATACACATAATCACAATAGTATTCATACGATTATGTCGATGTCTTATATATGAAGTTCAAAAGATAAGCGTTATACTTCGTATTCTAATTCCTTAACACAATGATCATGTGATCATGTCTCACTACTAGAGTATAGTCATTCACATCTCCGTAGTTATGTTTTCAATATAGCACGACTTGAAAGATACGTTCGGAATGAAACAGGTCAAGTCAAAATATTACTAACCTAAAGAGGAAGGATGATGTCTTCGTTGTAGCTTGTTACTTCTTCACATTCTTCAAGTCTTCAAGTAATACTTGTATGTTTGATAATCCTAATATTTCTAGTCTAACCTATACGAAGTTGTCTCTAGTTACATAATCAACCAACTCTTTAATTTAGTTTTGATTCACTAAAATATGACAACCAAACTTGACATACCAACGCTTGGTGGGTTCAACCGAGCTATGCTATAACAATCATTATTGGTTAAATAATTGCAAAAATCTTATGAAATATTTGTTCCTTTACATTCTTGTGAATCGAGCTAATTGAAAAAGCGGGAGTCTAACAACCACACCCAATATTTCGTTAGGAAATCGGTATGGACTAACTCCAATATAATTCCAAGAGAACCAACTAGACAGTCAGACTCAATCAATGAAAATATATCCAAGAGTTATATCTCTGTTTCTCAAAGTAATCAGCAAATCAAACAGATGGAATCCGTGAGCTTGATTATTAGGGGAAACAACTTGAACGGTACCAAAGACCAATGTTCAAGTGTAAATCAATTTATATCAACAGCCAAAGGTTGGATTATCTAATTGATTGAACTACGCAAAACCTGTGATATTTCAATTATATAGAAAATATAATGCGGAAAAGAAATAACACAGACACCAGAAATTTTGTTAACAAGAAAAGCGCAAATGCAGAAAAACCTCGGGACATAGTCCAGATTTGAACACCACACTGTGTTAAGCCGCTACAGACACTAGCCTACTGCAAATTAACTTCGGACTAGAATGTAGTTGAGCCCTAACCAATCTCACACTGATCAAGGTACAGTATTGTTCCTTACGCCTATGAATCCCAGCAAGACTCTGCGCACTGGGATTACCTTAGCTGTTCTAATCCACAACTAAGAGTTGCTACGACCTGAAAAAGCGGGGGTCTAACAACTTCACCCAATATTTCGCTTAGCAATCTGTATGGACTAACTCCAATATACTTACAAGAGAATCAATTAGACAGTTAGACTCAATCTTACAAAAAGTATAACAAAGAGTTATATCTCAATCTCTCAATTCAATCCGCAATCAAACAAATAATAATTTGCGATCCCGATTGAATATAAGAGAGATTACTTGAACGGTACCAAAGACCAATGTTCAAGGATCAATCAATTTCAATCAACAACCAAAGGTTGGATTTACAAATTGATCGATTCAACGCACAACCTGTGATATTTCAATTATATAAAAAAATATAATGCGGAAAAGAAATAACACAGACACCATAAGTTTTGTTAATGAGGAAACCGCAAATGAAGAAAACCCCCGGGACCTAGTCCAAATTGAACACCATACTGTATTAAGCCGCTACAGACACTAGCCTACTACAAACTAACTTCGGTCTGAACTGTAGTTAAACCACAATCAATCTCACACTGATTCAAGGTACAGTTACGCTCCTTACGTCTCTGATCCCAGTAGGATACTACGCACTTGATTCCCTTATCTGATCTCACCCATAACTAAGAGTTGCTACGACCCAAAGTCTATAGGAATAGATAAATCTATCTCCCACAGAAATACCTACGAGTTTTGTTCCGTCTTTTGATAAATCAAGGTGAACAAGAACCAATTGATATACCGGACTTATATTCTCGAAGAAAAGCCTAGAAATATCAATCACCTCACAATAATATTAATCGACTAGCGAAACAAGATATTGTGGAATCACAAACGATGAGACGAAGGTGTTTGTGACTACCTTTTTATCTTGCCTATCGGAGATATAAACCTCAAGCCAATCTTACGATTGTACTCAATCACGATAGAAACAGCGAGATCAGATCACGCAACTACAGAGAAAATAGTTGGGTCTGGCTTCAACATCCCAGTGAAGTCTTTAAGTCGTTAACCTACAGGGTCTCGTGAGAAACCTAAGGTTAAAGGAGAATCGACTCTAGCTTATACAACTAGTATCACACAGGAGGTGTGGGGATTAGGTTTCCCAGTTGCTAGAGTTCTCCTTTATATAGTCTCCAAATCAGGGTTTGCAATCTAAGTTACCTTGGTAACAAAGCATTCAATATTCACCGTTAGATGAAAACCTTATTAGATTCAAGCTAATATCTTTCAACCGTTAGATCGAATTTAGCTTGTTATACACAAATGAAATGTAACTTTATTTAGGTTTGAGTAACCATACCTAAACGTGTACACTTATTTGGTTCAACAATAGTTAACCAATGGTTAGCCATATGAGCACTTTCATATCAACCTTATTCATCTTCACCATAACTAGTTCAAATGACTCAAATGAACTAGTTAGAGAGTTGTTCAATTGCTTAGATCTTATAGAAGTATACAAGACACAATCGAAGCAAAATCGGTTTTGATTCACTCGAATTGATTCATGAACATTATAGCCACGGTTTGCAAAGATTGCATTCCTTATTATATAAATGTTTTAGTTCATGTACAAACTGATTTTAAAAAGTAACCTACTTAAGTATGCATATGGGTACGTGTACTTAAGTAACCGGATTGAGTTTGTTTTTCACTTTCAAACTCCAGCAGAAATTCACGGACGTGAACTTTCCACCAGTATGCGTACGGGTACTCATACTTACCCGGATTTCCAACAATCGCCAGTATGCGTACGGGTACGCATACTTTGGGTTCCCAGTTTTGGACTTTTACACAAATGTGAGAACACACCATGTTTATATCCAAAGATGGTTACATGTTCTAAACTCTCATTTCAATCATTGAAACTTTCTTAGAGGATGTTAAATAGTTGTTATTCAAAAACTATTTTTCATCAAAGCGATTTTCAAGTTATTGAAATATTCAACATGACTTTCGTCACGAGTAAAGGTGAACTTGGCCAAAGAGAAAGCTTACCAACACATATTTCGAGAAATAGATAAGCGAGATAAACTCGGCTCGAAATATAAAATGTGTATAATCGAAGTCTATATAGCAATACGACTTTTGTCTCAAGATAGGAGATAGAATAGATAGACTTTTGAGTGATGGATAAGTTCAAGTCTCCACATACCTTTTTGTCGATGAAGTTCCACAAGTTCCTTGAGTAGTTCTTCATCTTTGCATGATGAACGCAGTGGAGTTTAGAGCTCAACTACACTTACTATCCTAGTCCGAGACTTAGCTATAAGTAGACAAGAAATCAAGACTTATAGTTTTGGCAACTAAACTTGACAAACAAGCTTGAGATAACAACGCTTGCGAGTTCGACCGAGCAGTGCTCTAACACGACCCAAAGTCGAAGACTTGATAAACCAATATTAAAAAGCAGGGGTCTAACAACCATACCCAATATTTCGCTTAGCAATCTGTATGGACTAACTCCAATATACTTTCAAGATAATCAACTAGACAGCCAGACTCAATCTTAAGAAAAGTACATCCAAGAGTTATATCTCTATTTTTCAATTCAATCTGCAATCAAAAAAATAGGAATTTGCGAGCCCGATTGAGTATAATAAATACCTTAGACGGTATCAAAAACCAATATCCAAGTGTCAATCAATTTGATCAACAACCAAAGGTTGGATTCACAATTGATTGATCTTACGCACAACCTGTGATATTTCAATTATATAGAAAATATAATGCGGAAAAGAAATAACACAGACACCAAAAAATTTGTCAACGAGGAAACCGCAAATGCAGAAAAACCCAGGGACCTAGTCCAGATTTGAACACCACACTGTATTAAGCCGCTAAAGACACTAGCCTACTCCAAGTTAACTTCGGACTGGAATGTAGTTAAGCCCTAATTAATCTCACACTGATCAAGGTACAGTCGCGTTCCTTACGCCTCTAGAACCACGTCGGATTCTGCGCACTTGATTCCCTTAGCTGATCTTACCCACAACTAAGAGTTGCTACGACCCAAAGTCGAAGACTTGATAAACCAATCTTTCTCACACATAAAAGTCTATTGAATAGATAAATCTGTCTCCCACAAATATACCTATGAGTTTTGTTCTGTCTTTTGATAAATCAAGGTGAATAGGAACCAATTGATATACCGGACTTATATTCCCGAAGAACAACCTAGAAATATCAATCACCTCACAATAATCTTAATCGTATGGTAGCGAAACAAGATATTGTGGAATCACAAACGATGAGACGAAGACGTTTGTGACTACTTTTTATCATGCCTATCAGAGAATAAATCTCTAGCAAATCTTAAAGAAGATAGTACTCAATATGACAAAAAACAACAAGATCAGAACACACAACTGCAGAGAAAATAATTGGGCCTGGCTTCACAATCCCAATGAAGTCTTCACTTCGTTAAACTACTGGGTTTTGGAAAAACCTAAGGTTAAAGGAGAATCGACTCTAGTCGCAACTAGTATCACACAAGAGGTGTGGGGATTAGGTTTCCCAGTTGCTAGAGTTCTCCCTTATACAGTCTTCAAATCATGGTTTGCAATCAATGTTACCTTGGTAACAAAGCATTCAATATTCACCGTTTGATAAAAACTTGATTAGACTCAATCTAATATCTTTCAACCGTTAGATCTAACTTAGCTTGTTACACAAAAATGAAAAATGACTTCATTTAGATATGAGTAACCGTACCTAAACGTGTACACCTTGTTGGCTCAACAATAGTTAACCGAAGTTTGCCATATGAAAACATTCATAACAACCTTATTCATTTTAAACATAACTAGTTCAAATGACTCAAACGAAACTAGTTCTAGAGTTGTTCAATTGTTTATATTCTCATAGAAGTATACAAGACACAATTAAAGCAAAATCGATTTTTGATTCACTCGAATCAATTCATGAACATTATAGCCACGGTTTGCAAAAGATTGCATTCCTTATTATATAAATGTATTAGTTCATGAACAAACCGATTTTAGAACATAACCCAATCAAGTATGCGAATGGGTACGTATACCTAAGTGGTCGGACCAAGTTTGGGTTCGCCAGTATGTGAACGGGTACGCATACCTTCAAAAACTCAGTTGAATTTCCGGAACTTGAAACTCACGCCAGTACGCATACCGGTATGCATACTAAGTTCCCGGACTTTCATTAAATAACCAGTACGCATACGGGTATGCATACTATGGTTCCCGTACTTGGAATATCTTGCACAAATCAGCATACAAGTACGCATACTGTGCTATATCCAATCATGGTTATTTCTTCTAAACTCCCATTTCAATAATTGAAACATTCTTGGAAGACGACAATAGCTGTCTCACACAAACTATTTGCTTCTAAGCAATTTTCAAGTGATCGAATGATCAATACGAAACATTCCGAGTATACATCAAATGACTGTCTCACACAAATCATGTAAGATGTAAAAGCCGATTTTCACATGATTATCTTTTGACTTTCGTCTAGAATATAAGATGAACTTAGTTAAAGCGAAAGCTTACCAACACATATTTCGAGAAATATGTAAGCGAGTTAAACTCATCTCGAAATATCAAATGTGTATAATCGAAGGCTATATAGCTATACGAATTTTGTCTCAAATATGAGATAGAGTATATAGACTTTTGAGTGATAGATGAGTTCAAGTCTCTACATACCTTTTGTTGATGAAGTTCCACAAGCTCCCCTTAGTAGTTCTTCGTCCTTAATTGATGAACGCCGTGAAGTCTAAAGCTCAACTACACTTTCTATCCTAATCCTAGACTAAGCTATAAGTAGACTCGAAATCAAGACTTATAGTTTTGGCAACTAAACTTGACAGCAAGCTTGAGATAGCAACGCTTGCGAGTTCGACCGAGCAGTGCTCTAACAATCTCCCCCTTTGTCAATTTTAGTGACAAAACTATCAATACATATGGATTACAAAATAAATAAACTTTGTAGCTTCTCATCCAAATGCTTGATTTCCTTGGTTCTTCAACATTACTCGAAATCTTCGTCACTTCCAAATACTCCAGTGATTCTGAACGTGTTCAACTCAGCATCATAGAAGATCCGTATCTATAACAATGAGAAAACAGTAGCTCTCAATCATTGTTATACAGTATCATAGTATTATTACACAGCATCAAAGTCCAATTGTATCACAACTTTTACAACAAGACTATGGTGATATGTATCACTCCCCCTTAGTCAATACTTCATCTCACACAAAAACCACTCCCCCTTACATAATGATCTGTAAACCATATGTATTTGTAGTGTGAACTACACATTAATTCTCCCCCTTTTTTTCAATACAAATTAGCAAAGGTACGAAAACTAGTGGGATCATAATGAAATTCTCATAGAGATACTTCATGACTAAAAGAGAACATATCAACTTTGTTTAGATGCAATCATATAGTTGAAATTCAATGCATTCATCAAGGAGTTTATTAAGATACAAGAAAACTCCTACAATATTCTACAGCCGCACTCCCCACAAAGATTTGGAAATTAAGCACAAGTTCAATTAAGAACTCTCCCCCATAAAATGTCATTCCCGAAAGAACAACAAGAGCGACCTTACTTTTACAAGAAAAGAAGGATTTCTTTGGACATTAACAAATCACATGAGACATGAATTTGTATCCAGAAAACTTAATTAAATTAACCACAAGAGAACCCATGATTAATTTAATCGGAAATGCTCAACATAAGAGGACTTACAGAGCCACACAGTACTTTCACAAAGAAGTGGATCAGGGAAAGATCAATATTGCGGAATATACAAAGATTCATTCTATTTTTCATCAATATTTTCATAAAGACATATAATAGACTTACGGGGGTTTACTCAATAAATACTTTTGTAGATTTGTATAGATTTAAAAAGAGTCATGAAAAATAACAACTTTTGAAGAGTTCTACAGAGTTGGAAAAATACTTGCAGAGTTTTGTAGAGTTGGCCTAATTCTTGTAGAGATTTATAGAGTTTTAAAAAGTTGTAGAAACAAGATTTCTAGAGAATTGTATAACAACCAAACATGACAAATCCACAAATCTATAGATTTGTGGAGTTTTATAAAATTTATCCTATCAAAAACAATTCTTGAAAAACGTTGATTGCAAATTATATTGAGCAACAATCATAATCTGAAACACTTTAGCCATCAATGGAAATTTTCATTTCAAAAAATAACAAAATAAAAAAAGTTTGATCGTATCATGTGTGTGTGTATATATGCATTTAGGATATAATGAGAGAGAGAGAGGAGAGAGAGAGAGAGAGAGAGAGAGAGAGAGTACATGCAAAATCGCTTTCATCAACTTGAAATAAAATTTAATAATATCAAATAAAAAATAAAAGATAATAAATGAAGTTTTAAATTTTTGTAGAAGTCTCCCAAATTCTTTCATATTTTGTAAGACTTTCTCTAAGGAAAATATACACATAAATGTCATTCAAAGTCTTAAAAATTGGTAAGTATGCAAAGTCTTTACATTTTCTTGTTTATAACGAGTAACACAAACTTTGAACGAGATTTTACAAGTATATAACGAGTAACATATACTTACAAGGAGTTTTCTAAAGTATAAAACCAGTAATACAATACTTTGGAAATCTATTAAAGTCTCTGGAAATCACAAAAAGTATTTATATAGTAAACCCCCGTTAATCTTTGCAATCAAAAGTTCATCCTATCTTCCATCAATATTTGCATAATGACATAATAGGCTTAACTTTTGACATATATGGGATAATCATAATTCACGGACGCAAACATACATATCCCATAACAATTTTTTCAATATATAAAACCAATAAAGATTAATACTGCAAAATCATCTTCCAAATAAGCTTTAGAATTTAAATAAATAAAATCTAAAAACATTGCAAGATGAAAATCGTTGGCAATAGCTATGTGTACTCACAATAATGGCTATTCCAAACCCTACTTATCCTTCTTAAAGCACAAGAATAAATTCTCATAAGAAGTTTCCTAGACATAAATAAAGACAACAAGCAAAAATCAAAAAGCTCCTAAATCAACAAAACCGATCATGAGTGGAAATCAAAGATCACTTTCGAAACCCCCACGAGTCTGTCCTTTGAGCTTGTGATTGATAGCATCCGCTGCTTCTTCAGAGAAGATATCCTCATTGAGAAGATCTTTAACATGTGTCTTCATGAGAACAAGGTCTGATTAACCTTTTTCAACTCAATTCTTAATACATCAAGACCCTTCATAGTATCAACAAGTTGCAGTTTTTCTTCCTCAAAGTATTTAAGAAAATCATCAACCACTTCAGCAGAAACCATATCCTCATTCTCAACATCCTGATGAGTATATGCATAAAAGCATGAGGCATCAGGATTTTGATCATCATCTTCTACTAGGGTTCTTTTCTTCCTCCCTTTGGACTCGAAACCAATACCTTTATCAAGAAAACCTCTTGCAAAACCACCAGTGCGAGAAGGTGAAGACATTCTTGACAAAACGACAATAACCTAGAGTATGCATACGTGACTCAATAGGTTTGGTATTTAAATGGTTTCTTAGGGAAGGTAACTTTTAGGGTTTCTAAAGACAGTTCGTGACAAGTAAGTTGGGTACCCGTACGAACACAATCCGAACCCAAAACAAAAAACAAAACCAAAACGAAACGTACCTTAAGACTCAACAGTATAATTTTGCTATGTGGAGATTTTCTTTCACAAATTTTTGGCTCAATAAATTTTACATCTTTACAGAGAAACAATTTAGAGCACACGAGTAGCAGGCAACTTAGTTGCAACAAAAACGTCTTCGAAACTAAAACAAGAAAAACGAAGATATTCTTGAGACACAAACAATACTTAGGCAGTGCTGTCTGTAGACAATAGTTTAGCTATGGATGATAAGAAAATAGCTCGACTAATTAGAAAGCATTTACCAATAAGTATACCTGACCATATCTCACTCAACCAGGATTTTTTGTGTGAGTGAGATTTCAACCTTGTGATTAATTAGCACAAGTATGAGCCCTAAGCTCATTAAATGAATGGTTTTCACGGTTGAGTCTCTTTTTCCTTCCAATTCTAGGAAATAATCCTTTTTGATGTGAAAAGTTATCTTAAAATTTGTTGTCAACAAAATACGAGACTAAGTTCGAGTCCTTACCAGAAGATGTTTGTTTGGTGGATTTTGACAGCCTGTTGATAAGATTCTTGTGTCCTTCAATTATCAGATTAAGGTTGTCCTTCATGTGTCCATTATTGCTTCCATTTACAGGAACTTTTTCACATCTTGAACATCATTCTTCACATTAGGTTGAGGGGGACCTTTCTGAAATCTCCTTGACCAAATTGTATTAAAGCTACAATTTTTACGAACATTCGATGAGCAAATTGAACTGACTTTCCTGGAAGAATTTACAGGGTGAGTACTAAAACCAATAGGTTTAGACATCCGAATGTCAGTTACACCTTTGAGTATTAAATCTAAGGTGTGTTGAAATCGAAAAATAGAATTGTCATTCAACCTAGATTTGCTTGTTCGTTCAACATGTCCTTTTGAATCACAAAAGAGACACACTTCCTGATCACCTGAGTGATTAGAGTGAACAGACTTAACAACGTCGTTAGGAGATTTCTTCCTTTCGAGCGATGTGAAGTTTCCTTGATTAGTGGAAGATACAAGCATATATTTTCTAATCGTAAGAGTTTGCGGTTTAGCTTCTGGAACTGAATTTACAGTTGGGTCAGAAGCGATTGGTATAGTGGACTCTTTATAAAATCCTCGAATAGACAGTTTACTCAAAAGATGTTCAATTTCCAAGGCATCCTTTTTGAGTTTCGCCTCGAGTAAAGTTCGTGAGGAGCAATCTTCGGCATTTTCCTCGCTAAGAGCCTTTAATTTAGAGTCACGATCTTTTACTATACCGATAAGAGCATTGAGTTGTGTTTCAACTGATTGATTCTATCAGCTTGGATTCTAAAAAGATTTAGAATCATTTCACTCTCTTTGGCTGTTTCCCTTTCTTCAACAGAGTCAGAACCGTTCGAAAAGGTAATCGGGGTGACACTTATCAGTGCAATCCCGTTTCGTTGGAACACAATGTTCATCTAAATTCGAGATAGACGAATCTTTCTGTTTAATAGATTTCATGGAAACAAAACTTTAATTTCTAATGATGCGTTTACCTGAGATAGCACTAACGTCCATAGAGTCAGATTGCTACAAACACATACTTATGAGGTCTTAAACGTGTTTGCCTGCTCTGATACCAATTGAAAAAGCGGGGTTCTAACAACAACACCCAATATTTCGCTTAGCAATCTGTATGGACTAACTCCAATATACTTTCAAGAGAATCAACTAGACAGTCAGACTCAATCTTAAGAAAAGTACATCCAAGAGTTATATCTCTATTTCTCAATTCAATCTGCAATCAAACAAATAGGAATTTGCGAGCCCGATTGAATATAAGAAATACCTTGTACGGTATCAAAAACCAATATCCAAGTGTCAATCAATTTGATCAACAACCAAAGGTTGGATTCACAATTGATTGAACTTACGCACAACCTGTGATATTTCAATTATATAGAAAATAAAATGCGGAAAAGAAATAACACAGACACCAGAAATATTGTTAATGAGGAAACCGTAAATGCAGATAACCCTGGGACCTAGTCCAGATTTGAACACCACACTGTATTAAGCTTCTACAGACACTAGCCTACTCTAAGTTAACTTCAGACTGGAATGTAGTTGAGCCCTAACCAATCTCACACTGATCAAGGTACATTCGCTTTCTTACGCCTCTAGAACCACGCCGGATTCTGCGTACTTGTTTCCTTAGCTGATCTCACCCACAACTAAGAGTTGCTATGACCCAAAGTCGAAGACTTGATAAACCAATCTGTCTCACACAGAAAAGTCTATTGAATAGATAAATCTGTCTCCCACAGATATACCTATGAGTTTTGTTCTGTCTTTTGATAAATCAAGGTGAACAGGAACCAATTGATATACCAGACTTATATTCCCGAAGAACAACCAAGAAATATCAATCATCTCATAATAATCTTAATCGTATGGTAGCGAAACAAGATATTGTAGAATCAAAAACGATGAGACGAAGATGTTTGTGACTACTTTTTATCTTGCTTATCGGAGAATAAATCTCGAGCAAATCTTAGAGAAGATAGTACTCAAAACGATAGAAAACAGCAAGATCAGAACACGCAACTACATAGAAAATAGTTGGATCTAGCTTCATAATTCCAATGAAGTCTTCAATTCGCTAACCTACAGGGTTTTGGAAAAGCCTAAGGTTAAAGGAGAATCGACTCTAGTCGCAACTAGTATCACACATCAGGTGTGGGGATTAGGTTTTCCAGTTGCTAGAGTTCTCCCTTATATAGTCTTCAAATCAGGGTTTGCAATCAATGTTACCTTGGTAACAAAGCATTCAATATTCACCGTCAGATGAAAACCTGATTAGACTCAAGCTAATATATTTCAACCATTAGATCGAACTTAGCTTGTTACACACAAATGAAAAGTGACTTCATTTAGATATGAGTAACCATACCTAAACGTGTACACCTTGTTGGCTCAACAATAGTTAACCGAAATAAGCCATATGAACACTTTCATATCAACCATATTCATCTTAACCATAACTAGTTCAAATGACTCAAATGAAACTAGTTCTAGAGTTGTTCAATTGTTTATATTCTCATAGAAGTATACAAGACACAATTGAAGCAAAATCGATTTTTGATTCACTCAAATATATTCATGAACATTATAGCCACGGTTTGCAAAAGATTGCATTCCTTATTATATAAATGTATTAGTTCATGAACAAACCAATTTTAGAACATAACCTACTCAAGTTTGTAAATGGGTACGCATACCTAAGTGGCCGGACCAAGTTTGGGTTCGCCAATATGCGAACGGGTACGCATACCTTCCAAAACTCAGTTGAATTTACGGAACTCGAAACTCACGCCAGTACGCATACCGGTATGCATACTAAGTTCCCAGACTTTCATTAACCAACCAGTACGCATATGGTTATGCATACTATGGTTCCCGGACTTGGAATATCTTGCACAAATCAGCATACAAGTATGCATACTGTGCTATATCAAATCATGGTTATTTGTTCTAAACTCTCATTTAAATCATTGAAACATTCTTGGAAGACGAAAATAGCTGTCTCACACAAACTATTAGCTTCAAAGCAATTTTCAAGTGATCGAATGATCAATACGAAACATTCCGAGTCTACATCAAATGACTGTCTCACACAAATCATGTAAGATGTTACAAGGCGATTTTCACATTATCATCTTTTGACTTTCGTCAAGAATATAAGATGAACTTGTGATGTGATTTTAATTGTTGTAGAAAAAGTGGTAATAAGATTCGTTCAACTCGGACTTGTGAAGAATAATTTTTAGACTTAATTAAGAAAACTAGAAAAATCAAAATAATGTTTTGGTCAAGATTATAAAAAGCACTGAGACTCAGGATTCCAAATTCCATTCATGTGATTCAAATAATAATTCCAATCAATTATAGCTCAAATATTAAAAATATGGACTCTTATTCTTTGCCAAAAGTAGATTTTTGAAAAGCAATGATTGTAAATCAAAAGCATGATGTATCAAAAATACATTGACCAAGCATACATCATCAAACAATATCACACCCATTCAATAAAAATCATAAATCAATTAAAAATCAATGCAAATAGTGATAAAAGAATTATTAGAATTACCACATGCGTTTAATAGGGCTTCCTCCGTCATCCCAGTGTTGGGGTTTAGATCCTCATGGTGAAAACATGCTCAAAAGATAGAAACATGGCTCAAAAGGTGTTTTTATTGAAGGAAAATAATAATATAGCGAATCTGCAACGCTTTATAGTCGTTACAGAAATCACCGTTACAATGAAGTGTTGTTTATAAACGATAACTGTTTTCTGCTGTTGAAGAACGATACTTCTTTGCGACTGTTACATGTGGGTCAATGTTCTTCGTCTCCTTCTTCCCTGCACCAGCATAAAACAGCAGCAGGAAGCTTGCTGTTCGTCTTGATTTCTTACTCCTCAGCCCTCCTACAATCCCCAAACTTTCGACACCCCTTCTATATGACCCAACCAATCTATTTATATCAAAAAGAGCGATTAAATCTCTCCAAAATCTCTTCCTTTCTCTTCACGAAAAAGTTGTGGCAATTTTTGTTTTAGAATTTCTACGCGTTTCTTTGCTTTCCTTTTGATTCTAAACTCTTCCTTAGATAGATACCAATCTTTGGGAAGGTTTATAGCACTTTAATCTCTCTAAAATTTCCTAAAATCGGTCACACACATGACTTTCCATATTTTGCTGTTGAGATAAAAATCCGTCGATTGAGCCCAGTTTAATCGATTTCAACACCCATGTTAGATTCCTAGACCCATAAGTAGTATACCCAATGAAAATCAGAGGTTTAGTCGACCTCAAACTCCTCCAAATCACGATCACCAAAACTGCCAGGAATGTGTTTATGTTTTCCCGCCCAAATTCAGAATTTGAACGTAAAGGGGAAAGGTTACCCCTTATCCGTTGCTAGAGTCCGCATAACACTCGTCCCTTGGGTTGCATTTATCAACTTTTCGAGCCAATTTCGCCGCAAAAGCTTATTTCTCCAAAAACACCTACAAAGAGATAAAATACCAAAATAAGTACAAAAATGGGTACTAACAATATACACAATAGAGATGAAAATAGACACATAAATACGTCTATCAAATACCCCCAAACTTATTATTTGCTAGTCCCGAGCAAATCAAAACTACAAAATAAAATCCTAACTCACTGTCGCAGGTATCGTCAATTGCACTTAGCATGTGCAACAAGCCTTTAAACCCCTAAGTGGCCCTAGTGGCCGAGTTATAGTCTCGGGAGGGTTTACTGGAGATATACCCACAAAACCTTTACTCCAGACTCTAGCTATCTACGCAGAACCTTGGAATGCACTAAAGAACCTCCTTGGTTGGCATACTTATTGATTACGGGAGGAAGTACCCTGATGCGAAATTCCAATTGCTGTATACGAGTTTGCACTCAAGCATACTAAAATTCATATATAAGTGACAGAGCTCTACTCAGATAGTCGCACTATGGACATCAATATCCGGAATCAAACAAATCACATGAATAGATTAAGAAGATGGATATAGAAATAGATGGTTGCGAATGGACTTCAATGCCAAGATGAACCTATGACCTAGTGGATTGAGATACTGGTCTGGACTAATATCAACACAACTGGCATATACAAGGGAACCAGTGGTCGACAATCCTAAATCTACATCAACTCAGCTGGCATATACAAGGGAACCAGTGGTCGACTTTATAATAAACCTTTTTTTTTTTTTTTTTTTTTTTTAACGACATGATTAGATCTTTTGGATCCAAGCGCATGCTTCTTGTCAGCAGATTACATGATAATTCTCGTGGATCCTGCGTTCCACGCTTGTTTAGGCGACGGAGACAGGGAGAACACACACATATTGCTATCCAAGTGTTAATATTTATTCCGATTGGTCTAATTGGTCTGGTCTTCTTTTTTTTTTTAGTAACTCAATCACCCTATTTCAACCCAGCAGACATCAACATAAAAATTTGCAAAAACAAAAACAGAAGTAATAAGATGATTCCGAGATACGGTGAAACTATCATGTTATTTCTAACACCTGAGATCCGTGCTTTTATGAATAGACTCTATATAGATGTTTCCATCCACTCAGATTGGTTCCTCAACTCCTAAAACCAAAATGCTTCCATCCACTTAGATTGGTTAATGCCATCCTTAATAGGCATAAATTTCTAGGCTCTGGAGTTTATAATGCAACTAAAAAGTTTCTCCCATACCCCCAAACTTAAATCTAACATTGTCCTCAATGTTCTAAAGATAAAATTAAAAGCATGAACAAGGAGAAACTGTTACCATTTGAAGCAAAAGAGTAAAGGAAAGATATTACCGTGTTGCATGAGAATGGGTTACCTCCCAAGAAGTGCTAAGTTTAAAGTCTTCATCCATACTAAGAAAGGATTAGTCACCTCGAATCATATAGCAATAGCCGAAATAATTGTGGGTTATCAAAACCAAATAAAGCTATCACAAATAAAAGGAACCTGCAACAAGCCAAGAAAATGAACATGTAATGCATACCCTTATCTAGTTTCCTGTTTAAGACAACCACATCTAGTTGTGGTTCGGGTTCAGGCTCTATGAAAGGATCTATATAAAATATTTTCATGGATTGGATTTCCTCATAGCTAAGATCCAAAAGTTTAGGTTTAAGAGTCTGGAAAAACTCAACTAAAAACTTAGAAGCACACAATAATAACCTGAATAATTGAGGATTCCTAAAGTCAATCATATTTGACTAACAAAGTTGACCACAATGAAAGTGATGGTCATTCTTAATCAAATGTGTAAATTCTAATCTCCTAAAGTACTTAGGCGTAGTCTCAAAACTAAATAACTTACACATTTTAAACTCATACGTTCCCATAATTGGTAGAAAAGTTTTTGGTGGGAAAACAAAATCGATCTGGGTATCATAGCCTGGGTAAACCACATCAACCAGAGGATGGGTTTCTAACAACTTAACTTCCTTATGGACATCACTAGGTTCAGGAAAACGTGTTTGAAGATAATCTTTTAAAATGGTTGAGGCACATATGTCAAGTCCCAAGTGAGGGACCTTTCTAAGAGTTAAAGCACATGGAGAATGATAATCACCCCAAACTTAGAGTTTTCAGTGTCTCTAGATAGACTAGTCACAATCTCCTTAATTTCTTGGTCATCATATTCCTGAAAATGGTCAATTGATTCTTCTAAGTCAGGTTCATCCTCACTCATCTCTACGAGTTCATGTTCTTTGTCTAAGTCTATTGTTTCTAACTCCTTGGACTCTAAAACAGTATTCTCAGAATAAACCCGTTCCCCTAAACCATCATCGGCTTCGTAAAAAGGAAATACTACTTCGTCTAAAACGGGGGTATCTCTAGTTAAATCCTCGTCCTTTTGAATACGTGAATAATTATTAAAATTATTTGGATTTGAACTAGAAATAATATTATCATTATAAAGCTCAATTGGAGTAACAAATTCCTGATCACTATGCCTACATATTTCAGATTCTTCATCAACACTATCCTCATCATAATCATCATTGTAATAACATGAAAATGGTTGAACCTCATCTAAACTAGTGTTTCCAATGCTAACCTCGTCATCTTGATTATGAAAATAACTATCCTCATTTTCAAGGGTACTATTGGAAACACTGTATTGGAAATCAAGATTATTTCGAGCAAGTCTTTCGTTCGTCTCAGCCATTTGCTTGAGGGATTCCTCTATAGAAAATTCACTCAATGGTGCAGTTCGTCTATTCATTTCCGACACAAACCTATTTGTTTGCTCAGTTAACTTCTTAAGAGACTCTTCTAAAGATACGGAAGGATCATAAATAGGAACAGAAGGATCATAATAAGGACTAGTTTTCAACAGTTTGATTGTATTGTCCAAAGATGAGGTACTAGCACTATAATAATCCTTATTTTCTTGCTCGTATGACCGGTGTGTGTGTGGATAGTAATTTGGCTCACCATGGTATGAACCATAACCTTCAAAAGGTTGATGTTCCCAACCACTATTTACACTATGGTCGTAATATGAATAATGTCCATTTTGAAACTCAGTCGGATATTCATTGTATTGGCTATTGTAATACCAGTTCGACATTCTAACTGCAAGGGAATTCTAAACAATCACAAATAAGGCTGACTTGACCAAATCAAACCTATAAAATCTAGTAAACAACAAGCATGATGGCTCCCTTAGATTGTTTCTAGGCTAACTTCTACTCTTCCAAGAGGCAACTGGTTACAATTTTAGCAAACCTCGTAGGACGATCCGAATAAAGTAAGTCAAAGAGAAGTAGGAGAAGCTCAGAGGAGCTTTGATACCCCCACCTATTTGGCAACGCTTCCCTGGGTTACAAGGCGGCTCTAATCGACTTCCATTAATCTTCCTGAACTTTGAGCTAGGCTAACAAAATACCCAATACGATCCTTTTGAACGATTTTCCTATAAGCTCGTTACCTTATCGGTCTTGTTCTAGTCAAAATTTTAAGCTTGGGTTCGCGTTCGGTATTGTTTTCCTAAGGAGGGCAAGAAGAGAACGGTGATGAAATCCGAACCCTTATCTTGTATGTCCTTGCCTTTCCCTTTACTAGGAAATTAAAATCCGTATTCAAAGCATCAACATATATGCACCTTAAGGAAGACAGTAAACCCGCTGACAGGGGATTCGCGGGTGTTTAAAAGTTTACCTCCCGTACCAGACGGGCGAAGAACCGCTGAAGTCGACTCGGGCCACCAACTCCTAAGTCAGTGTGCGAACCCGAGGGGCCGAGACAGTATCGTAACCGTCGTCCTTCCCTGCAAACAGTTTATATTTAACCTTTAACCCTTCCTTAGGGTTTTAAAAATAATAATGTCCCAAAGTCCAAATGTCCAAAAAATAATAAAAACAAAATATCCAAAAATAAAAATTTACAAAAATAAAATAAAACCCTATTTACAATTTCTAAAAATAAAAAGTAATAAAATCTAAATAAAATAACATAAAATAACTATATACAAAAATCTTCTTCTTCACTCCTTTGGACTCCTCTTTTCTTTCCTTCTTTGGCGATGCTTTCCTCTTATAACACTTTTTTCTTTCCTTTTAGCTCCGCTCCAAATCTGAAAAAGAATCGAAAAATACCAAACGCGTAAAGAAGAACAAAAATAAAAAAACCTAAAAATCTAAAAACAAGTCCGCGTCGACGGCGCCAAAAATTGATGTGATTTTAATTGTTGTAGAAAAAATGGTAATAAGATTCGTTCAACTCGGACTTGTGAAGAATAATTTTTAGACTTAATTAAGAAAACTAGAAAAATCAAAATAATGTTTTGGTCAAGATTATAAAAAGCACTGAGACTCAGGATTCCACCAAATTCCATTCATGTGATTCAAATAATAATTCCAATCAATTATAGCTCAAATATTAAAAATATGGACTCTTATTCTTTGCCAAAAGTAGATTTTTGAAAAGCAATGACTGTAAATCAAAAACATGATGTATCAAAAATACATTGACCAAGCATACATCATCAAACAATATCACACCATTCAATAAAAATCATAAATCAATTAAAAATCAATGCAAATAGTGATAAAAGAATTATTAGAATTACCACATGCATGAAATAGGGCTTCCTCCATCATCCCAGTGTTGGGGTTTAGCTCCTCATGGTGAAAACATGCTCAAAAGATAGAAACATGGCTCAAAAGGTGTTTTTTTTGAAGGAAAATAATAATATAGCGAATCTGCAACGCTTTATAGTCGTTACAGAAATCACTGTTACAATGAAGTGCTGTTTATAAACGATAACTGTTTTCTGCTGTTGAAGAACGATACTTCTTTGCGACTGTTACATGTGGGTCAATGTTCTTCGTCTCCTTCTTCCCTGCACCAGCAGAAAACAGCAGCAGGAAGCTTGCTGTTCGTCTTGATTTCTCACTCCTCAGCCCTCCTACAGTCCCCAAACTTTCGACACCCCTTCTATATGACCCAACCAATCTGTTTATATCAAAAAGAGCGATTAAATCTCTCCAAAATCTCTTCAATTCTCTTCACGGAAAAGTTGCGGCAATTTCTTGTTTTAGAATTTCTACGCGTTTCTTTGCTTTCCTTTTGATTCTAAACTCTTCCTTAGATAGATACCAATCTTTGGGAAGGTTTATAGCACTTTAATCTCTCTAAAATTTCCTAAAATCGGTCACACACGTGACTTTCCATATTTTGCTGTTGAGATAAAAATCCGTCGATTGAGCCCAGTTTAATCGATTTCAACACCCATGTTAGATTCCTAGACCCATAAGTAGTATACTTTATGAAAATCAGAGGTTTAGTCGACCTCAAACTCCTCCAAATCACGATCACCAAAACTGCCAGGAATGTGTTTATATTTTCCCGCCCAAATTCAGAATTTGAACGTGAAGGGGAAAGGTTACCCCTTATCCGTTGCTGGAGTCCGCATAAAACTCGTCCCTTGGGTTGCATTTATCAACTTTTCGAGCCAATTTCGCCGCAAAAGCTTATTTCTCCAAAAACACCTACAAAGAGATAAAATACCAAAATAAGTACAAAAATGAGTACTAACAATATACACAATAGAGATGAAAATAAACACATAAATGCGTCTATCAACTTTGTTAAAGCGAAAGCTTACCAACACATAATTCGAGAAATATGTAAACGAGTTAAACTCAGCTCGAAATATCAAATGTGTATGATCGATGTCTATATAGCTATACGACTTTTTTCTCAAATAAGAGATAGAGTAGATAGACTATTGAGTGATAGATGAGTTCAAGTCTCCACATACCTTTTGTTGATGAAGTTCCACAAGCTCCCCTTAATAGTTCTCCGTGTTCAATCGATGAACGCCGTGAAGTCTAAAGATCAACTACACTTTCTATCCTAATCCGAGACTTAGCTATAAGTAGACTAGAAATCAAGACTTATAGTTTTGGAAACTAAACTTGACAACAAGCTTGAGATAGCAACGCTTGCGAGTTCAACCTAGCAGTGCTCTAACAGAGTTGCATTTCATTCCTTGGATGCACATACTTCCTACAAAGGTGTTCGACATAAGCATGCACCAATGACGCATTGGGCATTGACATCACAAGGATGATGAAAAGGTAAGTAAGCCATGAGATTGAATGACGCACCCTTAGCACGAGCAAGATCAGTGCATGCTTTCAGCAATGCCTAAGCTAAGTAAAGAGGTGGAATTTGGCCTGCAACGGTTTATGTGCAAGTCCAAGGCATGTACTTAAGAATGCATTTTCATCAGCCTTTGTGGATTTATAGCCTTGACAAGCATGTTTGCAAAGGGAAAATGGACGTGCATTTGCCTGGCACACAAAGAAGTTTAAATCCCGGAGTCCCGGACACTAGCATCATAGTGGCGCATCGGGGAATTATGGCATGCGCGCCTTGGCGCGTTAGGCATAATTTTCCGATATGTCACACACCTGCAAACCGTTGGATTCTAATCTCTATTTTTTTAGTCATCCACGTTGAATTGACAATTGTCAGTGAATACGTTAATTTTCAAACAAACCCTCCTTTATAATCTAACAAAATTAAAACAACATCGTATATTTCAATATTTCATTTACTGGATCCTTTAATGGTTAATGGTGAGAAAATCTCAACTATCTGTTTCTTGTCTATTTTTGTCCCCCCTCCTCCTTTCTTTCTTTCTAATTTCAATATTTTGTATAATCCATTTGATTTAAAATTTTAAACCATACACAAAAAGGAGAAGGTTGATGTAGTGTTCCAATAAATATATATACAAGTGATTAAGTTCAACACGGGACAAAATTTGATTAGGCCGATCAAAGATGTAAAAATTGGTGTCGGAGATCCTTGTACTAGTTTTTATAACCCTTATTGCAGCAACATCCTTGAATGGTGTAATGATGCACACCCAAATTTAATTTCTGAATGGTCAACTTATGATCCATCGCGATTATTACTTAAAAAGCTTATCAAAGAGTTAACAAATATGAAAGGAAAATGAACCAACATACGTTGATAAGTATGAACAAAAGCAAATTAAATTGAGGATGAAATGATTTTGTGGTTTTCAGTTCAAAGGATTTTCAAACAATTTCACTGTGTACATAAGTAAATCTGATTCAAAATAGACTTGCAGAATGGAGAAGAAAGAAAATAACTTAGAAATTGGACTTAATAATAAATGCAGAATAAATCCAAGTATTTGGTTGTATTTAAGGTGGTGTATGTAGCCGCGCAAGACAACACAACCCTTTACAGGTGTTGAAAATGTGACCGTTTTTTGGCTGTTGGGATATATCCGTTGTCGTCTTTTTTTTTTCTAATAAGAAAGATAGATTTTATTGAAAATTTAATGAAGCATATTTTAGATCCTGCTGGATACTATCATTCAACCAGCGAGGAACTTCATCAAACCAACTATGCCTAATAAAAGTAGAAGTTGCATGTTTTGCAAGCTTATGCACTACATTGTTTTTATTTCTAGGTACATAACCAGAAATCAAATGAAATATCTTCAATCCAAGAGTTGGTAGTCCATCTTAACGAGGTTCTTGCACCATTAATTGCTCTAATCACACAACTAAAATCCCATTCTAAATACAGTCTTCTTATCCCCTTTTCTTTTACCCATTGAATTGCTATTAGAGCTGTCGCAGCTTCACCTCCGTCAGGTGTTACTGCTGTTGTAGACCAAGATCTAAGTCCATGCTACCCACCTACAAAATCCCTAACAATTAGTCCCTACCCTGCATTACCATTTTCTTTCACAATTGCAGCATCAAAGTTAATTTTAAGAGCAAGTCTTATGGTGGAATCCAAGCTATTCCAAATGTGGAAAAACTGAGGTGGCGTGGAAGATGGAAGATGGAACTCTTCCACCATAAGACTTGGCTCTAAAGAAGACATCCCAATATATTTGTTGTCGAGGTGGTCGTCCACGGCCCAAAACTGGGTTTCCCATCCACCAGGCCTATCAAATTAGTAGCTTAATTGGTGTATCCCACTGAACTTGCTCTTGTTCAAGTACACCTCTTTGTAATTCACAATTTATGTTTTCGTTGATGGCTCTAATTTTACGAAAAACATGAAAATCCTAATCATGCCCAACAACTCTTTGGAAACCCTAATTCTGAAACAAAATAATTCTGAAATCTCTAAGAAGAAACCCACTTGTTACAGTCTCATTAAACATCGGTAAAACCTTTAAAATTCTTATCCAATGCTTGGAATCTGTTTGATGAATGTGGGAAAAAGGGTGTAATACCTAATGCAATTACATTATAGGTGATACTGGTAATAATTGGTGGGGTATTGCAAGGAGGGTAAATTGAGTGAAGGAATGGGTTTATTTGAAGATTGCGCTTCTGATGTTGTGACATACTGCACACATTTGACAGGCTATGCGATGGTTGCATTGGAAAGCAGAAGAGGTAATGTTCTATTGACTAATTATGGTTTACATTTTGTTCATTTACTGCTCAGACATGTTTTTTGTGCACTAAATGAAGGCTGTGGCTAGCAAGAAAAAGGGTAAAAAGACCACGAGATCGACATGACAGTGCCTTTATTGAGTCTTGAGTCATCACTTGTTTTGTACAATCCAAAATATTAGCAAGCGATCTTCCATTACTGTTAGCACTTATTGTCAACACCTTTTACATTTACCAGCTATCAGATGTATCATCGTTAATTGTAAGAATCCTTAAAATACACGGTAAGATTGATATCTCTTGAACACAAAAATTCTCCTTCACCTATATGGATCATCTGGAAATAGCAAGAAAATCTATCCGACATTAAATGATCATGCTTTCCTGCATGTAAATAGTAGAGAAACATATGATGATTGAGAAATATATGTAAACAACTTAAAGTAACTGCTGTATGGGCAAACGGCGGGGCAATTCTCCTTTGGCAGACGGACAGAGATAATAGTATGCTAGGTAGCACTGTTGGACTGTTCTCTCTGTCAAGGGAGTATTGCACTGTCATTCATTAACCGCACATTGTATTTTCACGCTGTCCTTCACTGTTTATCATGCTAATGTAACGGGCATACACCCGCCCTAAAACTACGTAATTTGTGCTTTGAATTTTGATATACTGTGAAGTAGAGTAGCTAAACATCTAAAACTAACTGTTTGTATGGGCGAATGGCGGGGCAATTCTCCCTTGGCAGACAGAAAGAGATTATAGAGCGCCAAGTAGCACTGTTTGATTGTTCTCTCTGCCAAGGGAGGGTTGCACTGTCATTCATCAACCCCACATTGCATTTGCTCACTGTCCTTCATTGTTGATCATGCCAATGTAACTTGTTTACTTCCCCTTTTATACTATGTGATTAGTGCTCTGAATTCGGATATACTATGAAGTAAAGTAGCATATGCTATGAGCATTTCCTTTTATTATACGAAGTTTATCCTGGTTCACTTTTGCAGTTGGTCATGCATATGCACCTCGTATTTCACCGATGCATGCAGTTAATATCAAATACCATTAATGAAGCCTTACAATTGTATCTGGCAAAGTAGCAAGATGAATCTGTTGAAAAATGAAAATAAATCTAGTGTCAGGTATTCTCCCTAAATGTATCATATAAAATATGTGATTATCAGGAAATGTAATTAGCAAAACAGGCAATACTAGCTCATGTTATGTATATTTATGTATTTATTTGTTTTCTTTAGCTTGTTCTCTTGTTATTGTTAGAATAAGTGTTAACAGACCACTCATAATCTTTATGCGGCATGATATTCCTTTTTCTTTTCATATGAAAAATGTGTAAAGGTAAAACAAACGAATGAACAGTACAACTAAGCAAAGGGCAAATGACCATAAAATACGACCCCGAGCTTCAATATAAGGAGTCGCGCATTCCTAAATTTCCATGAATTGACAGGTGAAATAGATCTACAGCTGAAAGAAAAAGTTGGAATGGATGTATGGCATATAACAGAAGATGCTCCTGGACCTTCATGTTTAGCAGTACATTTTGTTCCATAGGCTTTGTTTCCTTCAGTCAGAGAATGAAAGAACAGTTGTACAACTGGAAGGTATCATATTCTGAACTTGATTTGGCGGCTTGTGAGGAGATTAAAGTATGTATTGTTTAGTTAAATTGTCAGTGTTGAATGGTGGGATAGTAATACCAATTTACTTACCAACAGAAAAAAAATGCTGCAGTAGACAAAATCATAATCAGGGTATGCTGTATCAACTATGCATTATTTAGAGAGTAAGAGTAATGGTGGGGTATCTTTCTTCGTTAAATAGGAACATCTTTACTTGTTCTGTGTCAGATAAAGGTTCTTTAATCTATAGTGATATAATTCTCTTTGAACTGGAATAGTATGAGCATCTCTGTCCAGCCTCTGATTTTGTAGCATGTACAAAGGATATATCTAAAAAATAAATTTGTAGTTAACTAATTTTTATTTATTTTGCACACTTGTATTGAAGTGTTACAAGTGTAAATTTCAAGAGGTAATGCCTGATAAGGAGATGCCATCTGCACACAATTGAATAGGCGTGGATATAATCTGAGTCGGTCCTTCCGTCTGTCTGGATTTATTTATTTATCAGTAATACTGCTTATATTTGAAGAGATTATGACCAATTTAACAGGTTTCATTAGAATCTGTATCTCAATTGCGAATTTTGATTTCATTTTTAAGTTATATCTTCGATTTGAAATGCTTTAGAAAATAGGTATCTAGGAGGAACTCAATTTTTGTTTTCCTTTGTCTGTTTAATTCTAGATTGCTGTGGCGTTTTTGGTGTGTTGATGTGATATCTGACTCCATGTATCCATTATGCTAGAGATTTCAATCTGAAGTCCAGTGAACTTGCTATTGACATCAAGTCTTTACGGTTATGTACTTGTAATCCGATATTCCACAAGCCTTGGCAAGTGTGAAGTATTTGTGTCCCCTTAAACTGATAGCCACTGTTAGACATTTCTTCAGGATAAATTAGTGACAATACTGCAAATCTTATGTCTCAATACATCACATTTTAGTGTTGGTGAATGACATTGGAGTAGAGCCTGTGGAAGCGTCTACCTTTTTAGATTGCCGATACAGTTAATATTGTTCTTATTTCAGTATATTTTTGTTACACGAGTTAATGTCCCCAAAATAAATGCTCTTTCATTATCTCAATTTACAGAATGTGTTACATGGAGGATGGTGGGAGCACCATTTCTTGGGTGAACATGGGTAGGATCCAAAGGTTAAGCTTCGTTAGCATGTTCATACTATTTATTGATGTTAGAACCTGCATTGGTTTTTCAAAGGTTGAATCATTGTCTCAGATCTGGTTAGTTGTTACATTCGCATTGCTGGACTCTTTAGTAATAGTTGGTGATTTGTGAACCTTTTTCATTGTACGCCAGCACCATTTTCATGCACTATCTATCAGCTATAAGATTATATGAAGTATAAACATTGTGGAGAAAACGAAAAGATACATCTGCTAACTGCTGGATAGACAGAGATCCTCTTCACCTGTGTGGATGTTTTGCAGATAGTAATCATCGTCTTCTCTGTGGCATTATTTTATGAGCTCCACCTGCACATTAATATTAAAGTGATACACCATTATCTTATCCTTCCACTGGTCGGTATATGTATATCTAGTTCATCAACTTAAACTGATTGTATGGGCGGATGGCGGGGCAATTCTCCCTTGGCAGACAGAAAATTATAATAGTGTAGTTTCATGAAACACTGTACTAATGTTCTCTCTGCCAAGGGAGGATTGCACTGTCATCGATCAACCCCACATTGCATGGTATCCTATGCAATTGGTCACACCACTGTAACATGTCTACTTCAGCTTTGAGACTAGGTGGTTTGCGCTTTGATTCTTTTCCTTCTTCTGTCTCCTATGCTTATTTATCTGTTGATCTATAGTCTGGTTAATTTAACTGATTGGGTGAGCGAATGGCGGGGCAATTCTCCCTTGGCAGCCAGAAAGTTACGAGTGTATTTTCATGAAACACTATGTACTGTTCCCCCCCCCCCCCCCCCAGCCAAGGCAGGATTGCACTGTCATTCACCAAACCCACATAGCACATTATCCTATGCAACTGATCAGGTAACACGGGTACTCCACCTTCCATACTAGTTTTGATTTTTATCCATCGATTGACTTTGATTCTTAACCATCTGTTGATTGGTTGCTCTGGTTAGTCTAACTGATTGTGTGAGCGAATGGCGGGGCAATTCTCCCTTGGCAACCAGAAAAATAATAGTGCATGTTCATGAGACACTATACTATTGTTCTCTCTGCCAAGGGAAGATTGCACTGTTATTCATTAACCCCACATTGCATGTTGTACTCCGGAACTGGTCATGCTATTAAAACATGCATACTTCAGCTTTTATACTTGGTGGTTTCTGCTCTAAGTTTGGATATACTGGGAGGTACAGTAGCATATGCCATAAAAATTCCTTTTTTATCTAGTTTATTCTTTTCACTTTTCTGTCTGGTCATACAGTCTTTATCTATGGTCCTCTATTACTCAACAGAGAGATGTAGTTTGTGGCTAAAACTTCATGATATAGAGTTATAAAAGTGACAAGCATGCAAGGGCCAAATGAACAAACAAATGCGACCGAGTTTCAGCATAAAGGAACTGCTTTCCTGCTTGACCATGATTTGACAGGTAGAACATAAGGCAGAGATGAAAAGAAAATCTTGAATGTGTAGATGGTATATTTGAAGAGAGAAGATGCTGCAGGATCTTCTGTTTCTAAAAATAAAATGCATTCAATCAAATATTTTCTCTTGCCAGGCTCTGATTAGTGGCCTGCATGGAGAATAACGTGTTGAAATTGTGTCCTGACAATGGACAGAGCCTTACTTCTCCTTAGAACTAAAGGTGCCACTAGAAACTAAAAAGCAGAATGTATAGAGTCTGTTGACTACGGTCTTTAGCGAGGGACATAAATGGTGTTTCTTTCTTGTTTTAAAAAAAGGATTATTTTTCATTTACCTCTGGTGCTAGGTAGCCCTTTGTCGCTAGTGTAGCTTCTCACAGTCGTATTTCATGTTGCTTGAAACAATGTTGTATTTTCCCTCGCCACCTATTTTTTGAATACACCAAGAATTTTTTAAGCTTTTTATGAAGTTCTAATCTATTATTAGTGCAATTTATTTTTATGTTGTACTAAGTTCTGAAAAGTTTTATGAAGATGCGCATCTTAAAGAACTTCAAGGATTTAACATTGCAATGTGGTTGGTATGTGCATCTGAAGAGGGAGAACGGGCCACCTCTAGGGTCCACATGGTGTTGATGCAAGGGATAAGTGGTTTTGAGGATCGTGTGCAAATCAATCGTCAAATTTATAGTTCCATTAAAATATGGTCGTCACATTTACAGTTCCATTAACATCCAACTGTTGACATTTAGGAATTGTAAACTGCTGCATTTAGGGTGCTGCTTTCTTTAGGTGTCAGCTTGTTAAAGACCTTAAGGTGCTTGACGGAACAGGGTAAAACTGACATATCTTAATTTTCAACCTTTTCCTGGGCGGAAGATTTGTCGCCATTTTGTTTCTAATTTACATTGCCAAGGACACATATATATAGGTTCTACACGAGGAGTGGACTTAATGATGTGATTCTAGACTCTAGTTTAAAGACTTTTTTTTTTTTTTGGAAATACCATTAGGTCCTAGAAATAATATATTAGAGAGAGTTTGGTCCGGTTGACATAGTCAACTGTCTGTTTGGTCCTTTTTCAAAACATATATTATAGTTTGGTCCTGCAAATTATGGTTTGGTCCTACGATGACGTCATGGATGATGTAATTGTCATTGTGTGGTGAAATATCCTTTTGGGACCACATATATAGAAAAAACCCTAGAAAATATCTTATTTTCAGATTTACTCTCTCTCTTCCTGTTTTCAAATATAGTTTCTCTCCTTTTCTCTCATTTTTCCATTTTTTTTTCCTGCTAGTGACAAAGAAGATGAAGATAATGATGAACGATTCTCCCTTCTCTCTATTTTTTTTCTCTGCTAGTGATGAAGAAGATGAACGATGATGATGAATACGATGAAGTTTTGAGGGGTTTTTTTTTTTGATGTTTGCTGCTGTTTTGATGATGAAAACGGTGAGGTTGAAGATTCTGCTGCTATTTATGATGATGATGAACCTTTATCATCTTCACATGCTTGGGTAAGTTTCGGATCTACAAAAGAAGATGAAGATGACGGAGTTCATTTCTGGAATGAACTCTGGTTTGTGATGAAGATTTTGATGTTTTTTCGGATGCTGTTGCTGCTGATGATGGAGACGATGAAGATGAGTTGCTGCTGCTGATGAAGAAGATAAAGATGACGGAGTTCATTTCTGGAATGAACTCTGGTTTGTGATGAAGATTTTGATGTTTTGTCGTCTGTTGTTGCTGCTGCTGATGGAGACGATGAAGATGAGTTGCTGATGATGATGAAGAAGATGAAGATGACGGAGTTCATTTCTGGAATGAACTCTGGTTTGTGATGAATATTTTGATGTTTTTTCGTATGTTGTTGCTGCTGATGATGGAGACGATGAAGATGAGTTGCTGATGATGATGAAGAAGATGAAGATGACGGAGTTCATTTCTGGAATGAACTCTGGTTTGTGATGAAGATTTTTGATGTTTTTTCGTTTTTTGTTGCTGATGATGATGGAGATGATGAAGATGAGTTGCTGCTGTTGATGAAGAAGATGAAGATGACGGAGTTCATTTCTGGAATGAACTTTGGTTTGTGATGAAGATTTTTGATGAAGATGACGGAGTTCATTTCTGGAATGAACTCTGTTTCTTCTTTCTCTGCTGCTGTTGAAGATTTGGGTTCATGTAATGAATGAACTCTGTTTTTAGATTTTGAATTATTAGATGTTCATGTAAAGAATGAACTCGTGTTGAAGATGAACTCGTGTGTGAATTACTAAGTGTTCATTTGAAGGAATGAACTCCGGAGTTCATCAGACAAAATGAACTCCGCACAAAAAATAAGTAGGAAATTTAGTTTAGTTTTATTAGGAGTTCATTTGAAGGAATGAACTCCGGAGTTCATCAGACAGAATGAACTGCTACAAAAAATAAGTAGGAATTAACACGGAATGGTACTTTGGTCCATTTAATATTTTTAAATAATTATGGATCAAATGGAAAAAGTGATTTCTGAAAAGACCAAATTGACTTGGGACCACCTAAAAAGGGACCAAATGATATTTTTTCCTTTTTTTTTTTTATACGCGAAAGCCGGACCCAGGCCCCTGCCCAAACCCAGCCAGTTGGACTAGCCCCACTGTCAGACCCAACACCGCTAAACCCACTATACAATTAATCTATTAGAAACCTTTACGGCGGCGGAGATTGAATCCCTGACTTCCTCCTTACTGGAGTTGGTGGGATACCACTGAGATATGCTCATGGACCCTTAAAGACTTAAGGTTAGATTCGGCTGTTTATAGTAGTACTTTGATGTGTTGCCGGCCTAAACATGTCGGCAAAAACCCAGATCCTCTGCCAGTCGGATCCAGAATGTACCATAGACATGTTATTTAATGAATTGGACGGCCATCCCCACCCAAACCTTTGTAGACACAATAAATATTAGAAAAAGCAGACCGATTTCCTCTGCGTCGTTCCAATTAAAATCCTTAAATGTCAATGTAAAATCCCAATTTCAAGAAATTGATAAATGGACAACAAAAACAAACTCAAATATAATTATTTTTCTATAAATTCTTGAGACCAGAGAGAAAGAGTTGACACTTGATGGTTGAAATGAACAATCCCATGTGCAAGAATGAACTTTTCACACGTAAAATAGCATAAAAAACATCAGAGAAATACTAAAAATTAAGTAGAAGATCCGGCATGGATGGTGACAAAGAATTTTGTAATATTATCGAAACCAAGTAATTAAGGTAGTATTAAATAACTAATTAATCTTGAACTTAATCAGTTGAAGCAGCACGGCAATTAACAATTCAGTCACTCAATCTTAACATACAATCAAATAAGTATCAAAATCTTGGCTCATGTACTAGACTCCCTTTCTCTAGCATGGCTTTTAAGCATCAAAACTCAAAATCCTCTTCTTCTTCATTTTCAAGTTTTAGGTCTACAACCTTGCTCACTTTAGCTCTTATACTTACTACTTTCCTTCTTTTTATCACTCCCCCAGCTCGAAGAAATCTAAGTGATCCATATTTCAGAATAACTGAAGATGTTCGAGTAGAAGTAGATGTTCATAGTGATCTTCGCGAAATTCAGTCTCCATGGAACAATTTATGTTTCGGACCGGCTATGGAGAAGCTTAAACTTGGAGTTTTCTCTAAAACATGGCCAGTGGGTACCGACCCAGGTGGAATGGAACGACATGCTAAGCAATTATACACAGATCTCGCAGCTAGAGGGCACGAAATTCACGTTTTCACGGTACCCTCCGATAGACGACCACATCCGGATATCCACCAAGGCAATCTTCATGTTCATTTTGCTGCTAATGACCATGGTTCTGTGAATTGTTCACTAGCATTTCAGATCTTCAATAGTGAAAATGATGCATTGCCGTTCGATTATGTTCATAGCGAGAGTGTTTCTTTACCACATTGGCGTGCAAAAATGGTTCCTAAATCTAAAGTAGCTGTTACTTGGCATGGTATTTGGTATGAGATCATGCACTCGAAACTATTCCAAGGATTGGTTTTGGACTCTCAGGAGTCTACATTTGGTACCGAACTTCGTGATGCCATGCCAAAATTAGTAGAGGAGATCAGGTTTTTTCCAAGTTACACACAGCATATATGCATTAGCAAAAGCGCAGCCGAGGTGTTAACCAATATTTACCAGCTTCCTCGTAGAAATGTTCATGTTATCTTAAATGGAGTTGATAATACAGTATTCACACAAGAACCAGAAGCAGGAGAACGTTTCAGGAACAAACACGGTATCCCATTGAATGCGAGTTTGGTGATGGGAGTTGCTGGACGTTTGGTCAGAGACAAAGGACATCCACTTCTATTCGATGCCTTCTCAAAGATAGCCAAACGACATCCCGGTGTATTTTTATTAGTAGCCGGTACCGGGACCTGGCAAAAACGGTACATGGAGTTAGGATCAAGTGTTAAGGTTCTAGGTGCACTGGATGCTTCAGAATTGGCAGAGTTTTATAACGCAATCGACATTTTTGTTAATCCTACATTAAGGCCGCAGGGGCTTGATTTAACCCTTATGGAAGCTATGCATTGTGGGACGCCGCTTTTGACACCGAATTACCCCAGTATAACCGGTACTGTTATTATTAACGATGGATTTGGGTATACATTTTCTCCTAACGTGGGATCATTTGTTGAAGCCTTGGAGAGAGCGATAATAGATGGGCCATCTGAGATGCACAAGAAGGGAATGGCGTGTAAAGCATATGCATCGTCAATGTTCACAGCTTCGAAGATGGCATCCGCTTATGAAAGGTTCTTCTTGTGCATGAAGAACTCTAGGTATTGCCGGTATCCTCTTCCTACAGATTGTTAGAATTTAGAACAAAAATCTAAATTTTTCTTGTTTCAACTCTTGGTTCTTTCATATTTTTTTTTAACGATTTTTGGTACTGTTTCCCTTTACTTTTTGTATTATTTATTAATTATTATCAGAGTATACGAAAACAAATTGGAAATTCCACGGTACATAGTACATTGAAAATTCAAACCCATGTTCAAGAAATTAATGCTACAAAATGGTTTGGAACTTCTGCTCACTCTATGTATAAATTGTAATTAAGTTTAGTGATATCTTGGCCCTTGTAATATGGGAATCAATTGTCGAGTGTCGACATTGTCCGGTTAGCTGGAGATGTAACGGCATATAGTGGAGTCCAAATTTGTGCAGCCAAGAATTAGAGTGCGCAATTATTGTTTAATTCATTTAAGAAAGTTATTATGCTTTGATTCATATTTACATTGAAAATAAGAAAAAACAACAACAATGTAACGACCTGTGTTTGTGCACCTTTGTTTTTAGGGGACGCATAAAAATGCACTCCAACTAGTGTATTAAACCAGTATTGGATGCCTTGTTTAACCCGGCTAATTTGGGGCCTATAAGGATTATTTGGCCCCTATGACTACAAAACAAAAAAGGGTCATCATGAAGTAAAATGAAAAGCCCCTTATCCAACTATTTTATATAATGGCTAATTTATCTCTGATCAATTAGTGTTAATTCGGATGATTAATTAATGGTTAATCATGTTAACCTAGAAATCAACTAATCTTGATTCACCATCAAAACATGAAATATTTCACCTCAGTTACCTCCTCCTTCTTCTCAGCTGTGTCAGGACAATGTTGCTTCACAGAATGGGTACTGCCATCACCCATTCAAAAATTTCGACGGCTGCCGCGATGGAGTGCATGGCAGAGGTTATGCCAGGGGGTCTATTCTTAAACATTTGCATAATAAACACTTTTTCTCGGAGGTTAACAAGGCTAGTTGCAGAGACATCATCACTAACGATCTGCAGGTTTTCTGTGCCTGGGAAAGACTGCTCCAACAGCTGCGTATGTGGTTATGCTGCCATTGCATGAGACTACATACTTGGAGGTCTTCTTGTAAAGAACTGGAAGGTGTTCATGGCAACATTGCTGGTCTTTTCAACGGAAGTTCTGCAGATTTCCTCATTCACGGAGTAGACAGGCCTGCAGACTCACCTGTTTTGTTCAAGCCAGCTGAAGCAAGGGATGCTTCTACAACAAGGGGTGATGATGATGATGTGGTTGATGAAGCTTTTTATCTTTCTTCGGACTTGCTTAATGCTGTTTTTCAGTGCCATTTTTCCACAGTGTCCAGCATTCCACACCAGTGCAGGTTAAGTTTTTCCCGTACCTTGAAGTGCTGCCTGGATAGTGTACTTTGTAAACCAACAGACCTATGGACATTTTTGGGTTGTGTTCTTGTTGTAATAAACCTATGGACATTTTTGGTGATCATGCGCTTCATTGTGCTAAGGATGTTCGACTTAAGTTTCGTCATGACTTGGTTCGCGACGTAACTGTGGATATCTGTTACAAAGCTGGTGTTCCTGCTAGCAAAAAAGCTGATTTGGGGTTGTCGTCAGATGATAACAAGGATTTACGCCTAGCGGATATTCTAGTGCTCAACTGGGAAAATGGCCAAGACGTGTGTATAGATGTTACAGGTGTGTCACCCTTCACTGGCGATGGAGTTCGTGCCTTCGTCCCAGGACAGGCTATTTCAAAGGCAATTTCACGCAAGCGTACTAAATACTTGAATGAATATGCTTCGCATGGTTATGGTCTTGGTGTTTTAGGTTTCACCACTTTAGGTGAGCTCAGTGAAGATTTTGTTTGTTTTTTCAAGCGTCTAAAGAACTGTTTAGTTAATAACGATGCTGGTAGTGGCCTAGGTAGTTTTATTTTTCATAGATTGGGTGTTGCTATTCAAAAAGGAGTTGGTGCCCAGCTTGTTGCTCGGCTGCCAACTAAAAACTCTGTTGTGTAATTAATTATTTTCTCGTTTCAAGTTATATATCATAAATTTAGTTTTCTGATTTTTTTTTTTGAACTCAACCCAGAATCGGTTTACGTTCATTAACTTACCAATTGTAAAATTCAAGAGTTTTTCTGTGATTTTTTTTCGCAACAATCGGTTTACATAAATGTTCACGTAAACCAATTGTAAATCTGGGCATTTAATTTTTTCGACTGTTTTGCTCATAACTTCTTCGTCCGATGTCGGAATGACCTTATTCTTTTCAATTCGTAATTTTATGGACTATAGTATAAAGATAAAATTTTCAAAATTTGTGCAAAAAATTCAAACATGGTTAATGAATCGGTTTATTCGATAGCACCACATAAACCGATTCTGGATTAAATCCCCAAATTAGGAATAACAATCGGTCGTTGTTCCCACATAAACCGATTGTAGTACATATATATGTAATCCGATTATGGAGAAAAAAATAGTACAGGAAAATGCGAACATAAATCACATGTTACTCAACATGAACCGATTGTTGTTTTTGGGAGATTTTCTCTAAAACCATCAAATCCTTAATCGGTTGATATACTTAGATATAAAAACCGATTGTTAAAAATCGGTTTTCTCGACTGTTACACATACACCGATTCTTGATATCTATACAAACTCAAACATGGTTCCAGAATCGGTAGATATGGTACAAATATATAAACCGATTGTGGTTGGTGTTCATCACATCAACCCAGAATCGGTTTATGTAAGTGAATCATATCTTCCGATTCTGGGGAACATCAACAAAATCGGTTTACATTAATGCTTATATCAACCGATTCTGGTTTGGTTTCAAAAAATTTGATGAGAAATTTCAGAGATTCATAGTTAAATCATTGATGAATCCCTCTTAAAAGGAATGGATTAAAGGGATTTAACTCAATCACTCGAATTTGTTTGTCGCCGAAATTTTGTCCAAATACCAAAATATGGAGAATTGAATTGTTATTTGTGATTAAGTTTTAGTTTTTGATTTTGATGGATTGGGTTTTAGTTTTTTTTATTGAAGATTGTTAATAGAAATGATTTAGATTTTAGTTTTCTTTTTTTAGATAGTTGGAATTATTAAGTTTGTATAAGGGTAATTTAGTATTTTAATACATTTTAGACACCCCTTATCCTTCTCTCTTGGGTGGATGAAGAAATCCATAGGCCCCAAATAAATGGCCTAGGCCCCAAACTAGCCAGGTTGTTTAAGTTTTCGGTTTCTTACACCATATAATTTTTTTAGCTCATCACCGGTACACTATTTATAATTGAGAAAAAAGAAAATTTTATTATGAACATATGAGCAATTATAATGTTTATTATTAATAAATAAGGTTCTGTAAGCTTAAAATTAATTTCAGCAAAATATTAGGACGTTCCAAATTTTTTTCGAAAATAAATTAAATAAAGTGGTTTAGAGTTCTTAAACTTCGAGAAAATTGAATTTCACATAACAAATATACGCTAACGTCTAATTTTGACATATGCCCCTACATGTAAAATCAGTATACGCTTAAAGGTATATTCATGTCTTTCGTGGTAATTAACTAATTAGTCTAATTTTCAGATTTGAATCACATTATTCAAACAATCATATCTCTTTGAATACCTAACCAAATAATGCAAATGATATCATTATCATTATGGAAATTAGAGATATCCCTTGAAAATTTTCAATTCTAATTTAAAGATAGTATAGATAAGAAAAGAGAATTATAAACAAGTTTGAAAGTTTATACCGACAAACAAATTATCTTTTCATGCTTTATGTTTTTATCTGAACTAGCATTAGGTTAAAATCAAAGATTTTGGAGGATTATTTCTACTTTTTAAAATGATATCATTTAGTCAAGGATATATGATCGTTTGAATGTTTCTTAAATTTATAAAATGGATTAAAGGTTTGTTAATTAATGATTATCCATCTACATCGGATTACTATTGTCTAGTTCAATATGTAGCCATAGATTTCTTTTTTTCTAGCCTTGGGATTCGTAATTCAAACTCAATAGCGGCTGTATTTTTGATATATGGTTGTTGATGGTTCTCTCATAAAAGAAATCCTTCCGCCTTTTCATGTAAAATTCTTCTAAATCAGTAGGATTTTCATTATTTTTTAGTAGGATTTTTATTATTTTTTTATCATCTGCTCTCTTAGTTTTCTTGGAACACTTTACAAATGTGTTTCTAATATGATGTCTAAGTCACTACCGAACACAAGCATATTCACTTTTGTGTTTGGTAGTGATAATTAAGTACCTAGTCATAAATCGTGAGGGGAGACTGTTGGCCCTATTACTCCTTATGTCCGAACAGTGAGTGTCCCTTAACTGTTATATCTATGTTATGTTAAGAACAATAATGAGGTTTTTATCCATCTACCTGGTCGTGAAAACCAGAAAGAGTCAGAGAGGTTTGAGCGACATCAAAAGGAGGATTGATAAGGGAGAAAGAAATTGGTTGTGAGCTTGATGAAGAAAAGGCATCTTATCATCTGTTTATTTGACAGTGTTGGTGAGGATTTATCCATCAATACTACATCTTTTCAAGTGGCGATTCAAGAGTTTGTTCAAACTATAGTAGTAAGTTTTCTCATCTTCCTCATTATTATTGATTCGTTGAGGTTGTTGTATCCACCTGTTGATGGTGGTTTATTGATAAAGGAAAAACTTGTAAATCCGCCTCTGAAACTGTATCAGAAATATATTTATAAGTATATATGTGCTAGGGGCTTCACTCAGCTGAACTCTCAGTATTTTAATATATTTCTGGAGTATTTCAGTACTTATACTATATTCATCTCTGTATTGAATTTACATAGATTGGGCAACTCTTAGGTGGATTAGCCATTAGCATAGACCAATATTTTCCTCAGAATGCCACTGGTGCTGGTTGCAGTTCTCCCCAACATTGGTAGTGCTATCTTACTTAAAAAATCCCTATTACTCACACGTGCTTTGAGTCTGAGCTATCTCTTCAAGTGTGAGTCTTAAATATCATGTCACACCCCGCAAATTCTGGCACTAGAACCTAGTCCAGAATCCCGGAGCGCCACTATCGTAGGTCCAAATTTTTCCTTTTAAAATAAGAATAATTTAAAACTATGGAAGAAAATTCAATAAATATTTTTAATAATTAAAATACTTACAAAACAATTTTAAATTATTACAATCCATAATTCAAAATAATCAAACAATACATATTTAAATACCAATCCCCAAATCCCCATGATAAATTACAGTTTCTTTACTTCAGCTAGTGTCTCTGTATACTCTGTAATAGGAAAAGGAAAAGGGGTGAACAACCACAGCCCAGTAGGAAATTTCCAAAAATAATATAGTGCAGCGGAAAAAAAACAAACCGAACGATGCATCAAAAGCATAAATAGGAAAATATATATTCTTTCAATTGTTTACTGATTTTTATTTCAAACTTTTACTCAATCACACTTCCAATTTAGCTTCTTAAATTATTTAGAACATTTTATTATTTTTCGTTCAACCAAATATCCCTTAGTAATTTTCTTAAATACTTTAGACTTACAACCACTGCCCACCGCGACACACACTATTTGAATAGTTGTGGTCCTGAACTCAGCAAACTCGACAACCCCAATTCTTTATCCATGGACCGCAGCCCAAATCATAATCAAACTCGACAAATTCGACAACCCCAAATCTGGTGCACCTCACAAGCGCAATAGCTATTGTGACCACACCGGTATTCATAAGCGCGATAGCTATTATGGATACCTGATCTTAACAAACACATCTCAACATACACATCTACTGCACATTTACAAGCTTATTCTCTTAGCAAGTAGATTACCCCATTTCATTGTACAATCAACCGATTAATATTCCTCGGACCAAAGATTATCATTAATTTCGCTTCTTTAAGTCTTTTACTTATAAGCGGTGTATTTCTTTAAGTTTGCGGTTAACCATTTTTCATAAGGACTCTTAAGTCATTTACTTTTCTTAATATATTTATTAAGATGTATCATTAGTGCATTGTTAACCAAAAATGTGTTTAGGATCATGTATGAGCCGTTAAGTCAATAAGCATTAATTAAGTGGCACAGTAGTCAGCAACAACAATTCTTTAGTGTATATATTAGTTATTAGTTTAAAGATTCACAGTAGCTTAGGTAGTAGAAGCCACGATCGATCACTACAAGATTCAAATGCCATGCATGCCACTAATATTACAAAACGAGAGAAACCATTCACATAGGAAGGTATGAAAAATAGAAAGGTTAAGACTAAAAATAATAGTTCATTTTCTTTTTAAGAACGAAGTTAACCAAGACAAATCAAGTCATAAGCTTAGGTTCGTGTGGAACCAAAATCTTTTGTAAACCAAAACGACATAGTACACTTTAATATTTTAAGCCCAAACCAAGCTTCTTTCTCCTTCAGAACAACAGTAGCAAAACATAGGGTATATGACTTAGAGGCCGATAGAAACCGGTTCGAAAGATAAATCATTAAGATCATCATAAATGTTGAATACGTTAAACCTAGCCGTAATACGATATATATCAATTTAGTAATGAATCAAAAAACATTAATGCTAAAATAGGTTTTAATTTGTATCATGCGAAAATCCCTTACACATCAAAAGATAAAGGCGATAATGCAAGAAAAAGTCATTCCAAAATAGTTTTAGTTTTTAGTATTACGTAGAAACCCCTACCTCGAATCGCTTAAAATCCAAAAACTGCAATGGTTTCAACTTCCAACGGCATAAAAGAAATCTCGGTTAAGCTCCATGTCATACGCCATCCACGAGAAGCAAAACACCAACGACCAGAACCAAAACAACTTGGTATTTGATTAAAAGTTTAGGAAGAAGAGTCGGTAATCATCACTGTCCCCTTAGGTTTTGTGCTAGGGAGAGGATGCCGAAAATAGAGAAACATAAGAGAGGTCGGTTGCCCCTAGGGTTTGTATCCATATGAAAACGAAAATAAAAGAAAAAGGGAAATCGGCTGTGCCTCTTAGATTTCTTGCGAAGTGTTTTATATACAGAGATTAACCTACGTGCAAAGTAGGGAATAAGTGAGAAAAATCGTTGGTCAAGATGGACACATGAGATACCTATACTGAAAATTCCATAATGATTGAATTTAACATCCCATTCATCCGTGATACAAAAGGGACCCAAAAAAGAGTCAAGTTCTTGGTTTGACCAAGAGTCAACATTTAACAAATTACAATGTTATTATATTAATATTATTTGATAACATATTTATTCTAACCAATTTTTCTCTTTCTTTTATTCATTATTATATTTAAGGGAAAAATATCGTTTGGTCCCTTTTTAGGTGGTCCCATGTCTGTTTAGTCCTTTCAGAAATCACCTTTTACATTTGATCCATAATTATTTAAAAATATTAAATAGACCAAAGTACCCTTCCGTATTAAATTCTACTTATTTTTTGTAGAAGTTCATTCGCCAAAATGAACTTCTGTTAATTTCTACTTATTTTTTCAGAAATCACCTTTTATCGGGAGTTCATTCCAGAAATGAACTCCTGATAAAAATCTATATAAACCAGAGTTCATTCCAGAAATGAACTCCTGATAAAAACCTATATAAACCAGAGTTCATTCCAGAAATGAACTCCTGATAAAAACCTAAAAAAATAGAGTTCATTCCAGAAATGAACAACATCATCATCATCATTCTTCATCTTCTTCGACGTCTTCAACAGCAGCAGCAGCAGCAAACATCATCGTCTTCAAACAGCAGCAACAACATCGTATTCATCACGTTCATCGTCTTCATCATCTTTAACACGAGCAACAACAAATCTTGAAAGTCTTCATCGACTTCAACACCATCAATCAACAACAGCAGATCTTGAAAGTCATCATCATCATCATCATCTTCATCTTCATCGACTGCAACACCATCAATCAACAACAGTAGATCTTGAAAGTCTTCATCATCTTCATCTTCATCTTCATGAGCAACAACAGCAACATGAGTTCATGTAAAGAATGAACTTCTTCGTCTTCATCATCTTCATCTTCAACACGAGCAGGAAGAAATAAAAAACAAATCCAAAAAAGAAAAAAAAAGAAAAAAAAGGATTTAGATTTTCACCTCCGAATCGCCATTGTTATAGCAGCACGAAGATGAAGATGAAGATGATGAACTCACACAATCTTCTCTGCCGTCTTTATCATCTCTGCAAAATCAAAAACCTAGCAGGAAGATGAAGAAAAGAGAGAGAGAGAAAAATTAGATATGAAAATATGGAGGTGAGAAAAAGTAAATCTGAAAATAATATCTTCTCTCTTGAATTGAGTATATATGTCCTAGGATGACGTCATGGATGATGTAATGGTCCCAAAAGGGTATTTCTGCCACTACAAGATGACAATTACATCATCCATGACGTTATCCTAGGACCAAACCATTATTTTTAGGACCAAACTATAATTTATTTTTCCAAAAAGGACCAAACAGATAGTTGACTGAGTCAACTGGAACAAAACTCATCCTAATATATTATTTCTAGGACCTATTGGTATTTCATACTATATTTAAACTAGGTGGGACTCCCGTGCTCTGCATGGGCCCAGATATTCTACTGAGAACATATATGCTTTGTTGTAGGTATAATTTTTGCAAGAATTACATCTAAAAATAAAAATTAACTGAAAATAATAAAATCAAACACCCAAAGAGTTCATTGTTGTCCTTCAAGTCTCGTTGTCGGATATGATCTATTTTTTCCAGGGGTTTTGGGAATAATTTCCATCCGATAGTATGATTTTCTTACCTCGATACTTAACCATTTATATCTTTAATGGTACCCAAGATGCAAGTTCATTGGAATCAACTTTATATATACATTAAGAGAGAAAAAATAACATAAATAATATGAAGATTAAACAATCACAGACTTACACATTTAGTTTCTCCCAAATGCAGGTAGTACTCAAGAAAAGAGCTATTTACATTTTAACAATAGAAAAGTATAAGTCAATGAACAATCACATGACATCTAAATTTACATGTTTCTATATCTCCAAGCTGGCAAGCTACATGGCAACAAAAATATCAGTAGCAAAAATCGATAATCGGGTACATTTCCCTCTACAGTGACATCAATATCTGCCTACTCCAACTGGATCTGAAACAACAATTGCAAATAAGTAATGGCTATAAAGAACGCTCCGTCTCCTTACAAACTCAGAAATGCAGTTCCCATGGCAATGCCAGCAAACATTCTCTGCAATGATATGGTCCAAAAACGACTCCATGTAGCTACTTTAATTTACTATCAAAAGTGTCGTCGAAGTTAAAATAAAAAAGGAGAGCGCTTGACAAAATTTATGTCATACAGTCACAACATGTGCAGACTCAAATTCGACTAAAGTATTAAATTTCAAATTTTCGGCCACCCATATTGTCTCAACCTAAGTCACATTATCATATAGTCATCCAGATTTTGCTGCAAGCACCTTGCAGTCCAAATATTGTTGATTTTTCCGCATCCTGCAAGAGATATTTTTATTACTTGAGTCAACTTCAAATTGTTAACAAAGGTGGCTAATTTACTTTATAAATGATTCGAAGTTACTTAATTAAGGGTCTTACTACCAAAGCTTCCGACTTGAAAAGCTATGCACAGACAAAAATATACCTAATGACTAATGGAATATAACCATACAAAACTACAATTCGGCAAAGCTAGTATGAGCTGACCATAGATATTTGAGGTTTTACTATCTGTTAGAATAAATATGACCATTGCATGAAAAATGATAATAAATATGACCACTTACAATAAAAACGTGCAATTACCTTTGCATATTAATTGGTCAAATTTCTTCGACATTAATGGAACTTCTTTCCAAGATCCATAATTGTCTCAGTCTCCTTAGAAGGTATGTGAGGAACACCAAGATTTATCTCCTACTCAGGAAAATAAAAAAAGTAAATGAGAGCATAATACACTCTATTACTATCAGTAACATCCAATACACAGAATTCGTTGTTTTTACCCCTATGTTTTTAATTATGTACTGAAATCATTTTGCAACGAACCTAATACTTTTTGGTAACTTTCTAAGATAGGTATTTTATCTTTCACGACAAACACTGAAAGGAAAGGTTATTCATTAGCAATGATATACCAATTTTGTAGTTGTGGTGATCAACCCCAACACATTATAAGCATATCCAGGGGAGCCAAAGTCGACCACATCTTTTTGACATCACTGCAAAACCAAATGAAAATTTCTAAATATGAACAGAATCAATATATCTTATGGTTCAGAAACATTACCATCCTAAATATAAAAATTAGGAAACGCCTTAAAACTGCTTACATTTCAAACCATTATTAAAACATGGAGGAAATATCTTTATACCTTGAGGCTTCTTACATAATGTGGGTAGCTCGTTAAATTTAACATTGCTTCTCTCTAAGTTCCGGTACAAAACTCCAAGGTTCAGTACCTGTACACCGAACTCAAATGCGCCTTAGATAATAGTAAACAGAGCGTTCTAAGTTACGAAATTTCAACAATATTATGTAGAACAATTTGATAAGCAACATGGTGGATAACCTATAACATTTAAAATATTGTTAAGGATTCACAGAACATATAGAATAATGAACATAGAGATACAATTATGAAAACTGCTTTTAGCTGATAGAAGTTCGCAAAGAATGCCAGTACACCTGGAATATATGCCTCTCAATTTTCCTTTGGAACACGGTGAAGTTGGTCCTCTCTATTTGTTGTTTTCTTACTGATTACTGATCTGTTGGTGCCATGTGAAGGTTAGGGCTACGAAACAAATAAGAAAAATTGGAAACGATAACAAAACAACAAAGAAACATCAATGAAACTATAACAAAAAAAATATTCCAAAAGCGAGTAGCAATCTCTAAAAATTACAGCTGCAGACGGATTCAAGCAGATCTGTAATCCTGGTTAATAGAATAATATTAGATCAAGAAAAATAGGATTGCAGAAAAACTAATTGAGTTTTACCTTGCTGGGAAAAAAGTTAAAAGAGATTTTTTTTTATATATTTAGGAAGATAAGATCGATTTATTTCGTCGACTGATTCTGCAGAAATAAATCGAAGAGCAGCAGCGGTCGTGTTTCTTTTCGTTTCGTGAAACTGATATTTAGGAAAACCTAAAAGAAGAATCGAATAGGGTTTAGCAGAAATAGAGACGGTAAAAAAAGAGAGAAGTGGGGCTGAGAATACGCAAGATTAGTTGTGTGAAAAAACAAAATTTTCCTATTGGTCTAAATACTTTCGGTGGGGCCAGAAGCTCTTGGAAGAGAGCTGGATTCAGCTTTTAACCACAACAGAGAAAAATCATCTGAAATCATATTATTAATTTTACTCTGAAAAATACATCATAAAATGCACATATCTATTTTTTTTAGAGAGTCGGCTTGGTAGAAGTGCATTTCGGAAAGACGGATTATGACATTGGGGAGTATGCTGGGGGAGTATGCCAGATACTTCTCTCATATGAGACAAGGAACCTCTACATTATACCGAGGCCTTTTCAACACAATTGGCCCCAGAGTTGGCAGAAAACTCTGCAGTTAAGCGTGCTCGGGCGGGAGCAATCCAGGGATAAGTGACCATCCGGGAAGTTTCTGTTGGATTACCACAGCGATGCCAGTTGAAAACCCCACACTACCGGATAATCGCAGTGGCTAAGTGGGGACAGTATCGGTGGAGGGACGGGTCATTACAAATGGTATCAGAGCCGACGACAGGTCACCTGCCGAGGGTGGGAAGGTACGCTGGACGGGGTTGATCCAGGTGCTTCTCATGAGGGGCAGGGAACGTCGGAGATCTGGGCTTGCGAATATATTCTGGAGTCGAGGAAGGCTCCAATTTAAGGTGGTGGTATTGTAATACCCCAATATTCGGCAGTGGTTGTCCGAATGGAATATAAGTAATGATTTGTCCTTTCCTAATACCGAGGCCTGATGGGTTCACTTGACCGAGTTGTAGGAAAAATTCTCAGTTAAGCGTGCTCGGCCGGGAGTAGTCACAGGATGGGTGACCTCTCGGGAAGCTGCTGCTGGATAACTGCAGTAGTGCCGTTAAAAATCCCATACTGCTGGATAACCGCAGTGGGTAAGTGGGAACAATATCGGTGTCAATTGGGATACAACTAGGGTTCGTTCGCTTGTGCTCGGGTGGGGGAGTATGATGGGGGATTATGCCAGATAATTCTCTCATATGAGACAAGGAACCTCTACATTATACCGAGGCCTTTTCAGCACAATTGGCTCCAGAGTTGGCAGAAAACTATGCAGTTAAGCGTGCTCGGGAGGGAGCAATCCAGGGATGGGTGACCATCCGGGAAGTTTCTGCTGGATTACCGCAGCGATGCCCGTTGAAAACCACACACTGCCGGATAATCGCAGTGGCTAAGTGGGGATAGTATCGGTGGAGGGACGGGTCATTACATATCACTACGGTAAGATCTGGTCCGCCTATTGAGAGCTGAACACCCAGTCAAAGCACATCATGCCTATAGCTTATCCAAGACAAGAGGTAGTCCATAACTCAACTAATTCCTACGAAAAATCAAAACATGTTACATGAGTGGATTCTTCATGGGGTATTGGTATGGTGGTTTATAGCAACATGCGGCGTGGAAATACCCCTTGATGAGAAAGTAAAGAGTAGTGGTGACGGTTTAGGGAAGTCGAAGAGATGATGGAGTAATGTCCAACAGGTTTCCAGAAACATTCTTATAATAGCGGGCATGACCAGACCATTACCTCCACGATCTCCATCTCTCCACTAGCTACCTCCACTACTTATGAGAAAACAATGTATGTCTTTTATAATTATAAATAGACTCCTTTGTCTACCCAAAATAGAAAAAGGTTATCATTCTGAAACTCCGTTTTTCTATAGTTCGATAACCATCACCACTGATTTTCTCAACTTTTTCTGCTTCCCTCCCTTAAGATCAACATATCTTCTCTCTATGTGACCGAAGCATGACGTGAACGACCATTATATTGGTTTATGCTTGTCCCTTGCGATTTTTATTTTCGAACCTAAAGAAAGTACTTCATCAGTACATTGTTTACCCTAGAACCAAATTTTATGTACAAATAATTGACGACTGCAACCAGAGATCAACCTCTCAGTTACAAATTCAATTCTTCAACCGTCTGAAAAATGGTGGATCTTAGGTTTGGTTCATTAACCAATACCAATTCAGGTCCAACAACTAATCATAATTATGGTAACACCAGTGGTAGTACGCCTGAAATCGTTCCTAAAAAAACTGCCAATGGAAACAACAATACTCCTCTTTTAGGCCAGTCTACTAAATACACCATGGATGGCCAAGCACCACCAAATCTTTTAGATCTGATGAAAGACAGGAAATACTTGCTAAAACACAAGCAAGCATGGACACCACCTAAAAGGAGATCCTCGCATATCTGAAGACACACGCGGAGCAGATGTCACTAGAACAACACCAACTCCAGATGAAGTCAGCTAGGAATGCCTCTAAATCTACTGCTGGTGCTAGCACGTCAAAAGATAACTCACAGGAAGATGACAAAGTCCGCATCGTTACACTAGAAAAGAGTCAACAACCAAATTTCGTCACCCATGAAGATTTGGAAAGACTCCTACAAAATTGTGGAGGAGAAGACTTGTCTTGATTTCACCAACACCAGCCTCCGTAACCATAAGTAGTTTAGAGGTTCCCTCTGCCAAAACGATATTCATCCCATGGATTCTCACTGTAGGATGGAAATGAAAATTCCCGAGAACATGTATTTCGATTCTAGGAACTATTAAGAGAGTAAGATTACAACCAGGTTTTACGTCTTAAGGAATTCTCTAAATCTCTTACTGTGAGAGAGCCTACACGTGGTATAACAACATTGCTCCCAACAACATCTCCGATTGGTCCGAGATGGTTAATAATTTTTCCAAAAGGTATCTCTCGTCTCTGAACAAATCACTCTCTCAAATTTAGGGAGAATGTTTCAGAGAAACAATGAGCATCCCAACGACTACGTGAAGAGGTTCAAGACTCAGGCTCTCGACTGTCACTGAACTATAATTGGTGGAGCTCTGTATCAATGATATGATTCATTTCTACCATGCCTTATTGGAAAATTTATGATTTCAAACTTTTCGCGAGATTCATGAAGCCGCAAAGCGATCAACAATATCTGCTCCAACCTTGTTGGAAAGAAATAAGGTCTGTCAAAGAATAAATTCGTGGGGACGTGTTTGGTCAACAACCAATACTCCATCCAACCATTTGTGGATGCTGTCACTAATGAAGGAGAAAAGATTTGACTCAATAAGTGTAATAGACTGGGCGCACCACATTATCCTTGGATTAACTCCATCCTTATCCCTGAAACTGGATCAAAGATAAGTTGTGCTCTAGACTCCAGACTCCGACATAGCTTCACCACAACAACAACCACCACATTCAAATTTAAATCATAATTTCCCATGGATGAGGTAATGAAGTTACGAGAAGTATGGATACAAGACGGTGATATCGGATTGTCTTATGGTCCATGTTCACTAACCATACAAGATAGAATCCTGTGAACCATACTTGGGGACTGAAGGTTTATATGAAATCCCCTCGCTGTGGAGAACCTCTCCAGCCCAGAAGAGATGGACAACCAAAGATTTGCAACCGTGATGAGGTCCCCTAGTCCACAAAGGCATATCGCAAGGATATCCTCACCTCTCTCAACTACATCGTATCTGGTAGGTGCCTGCTGTTAGAGCACTGCTCGGTCGAACTCGCAAGCGTTTCTATATCAATCTTTGTCAAGTTTAGTTGTCAAACATAAAAGTGTTGATTTCTAGTCTACTTATAGCTAAGTCTCGGATTAGGATATAATGTGTAGTTGAGCTTTAGACTTCACGGCGTTCATCGATTGAAGACCAAGATCTACTAAGGGGATCTTGGAGGAACTTCATCAACAATAGGTATGTGGAGACTTGAACTCATCTATCACTCAGAAGTCTATTCTATTCTATCTCCTATTGAGACAAAGTCGTATAGCTATATAGATTTTATATTATACACATTTGATATTTCAAGCTGAGTTTAACTCGCTTATATCTTTCTCGAAATATGTGTTGGAAAGATTTTTTCTTTAACCACGTTCATCATTATTCTTGACGAAAGTCAAAAGATGATCATGTGAAAATCACCTGGTTAACACAAAAGTGTTCATATGGATAACTTCGGTTAACTGTTATTGAACCAACTTAATATACACGTTTAGGTACGGTTGCCCACATCTAAATGAAGGTATATTTCATTTATGTGTAACAAGCTAAGACCATCTAACGGTGGAAACTTTTTTGAATCTTAAATCAGGTTTCTCATATAATGGTAAATATTGATTGCTTTGTCACAAAGTTATCAAACCCTAATTTGAAGACTATATATGGGAGAACTCTAGCAACTGGGAAACCTAATCCCCACACCTCCTGTGTGATACTAGTTACAACTAGATTCGATACTCCTTTAACCTAGGTTTTTCCTAAAACCATTATAGGTTAACGACTTAAAGACTTCATTGGGATTCTGAAGCCAGACCAACCTATTTGCTCTGTAGTTGCGTTTTTTGATCTTACTTGTTCTATCGTATTGAGTACTATCGTCTCTAAGAGTTGCTCGAGATTTATCTCTGATAGGTATGATACAAAAAGTAATCACAAAGCTCTTTGTCTCATTCTTTGTGATTCCACAATAACTTGTTCTACTACCATAGAGTTAAGTTATTGTAAGGTGATTGGTATTTATAGGCTGTTCTTCGGGAATATAAGACCGGATTATCAATTGGTTCCTGTTCACCTTGATTTATCAAAAGAAGGAACAAAAACTTTGTAGGTATTTCTATGCGACACAGATTTATCTATCATAATAGACTTTTCTGTGGGAGACAGATTTGTTTATCAAGTCTTCGACTTTAGGTCGCAACAACTCTTAGTTGTGGGTGAGATCAGCTAAGGGAATCAAGTTCCTAGAGTCCTGCTGGGATTCAGAGACATAAGGAACGCGACTGTAACTTAATCAGTGTGAGATTGGTTAGGGATCAACTACATTCCAATCTGAAGTTAACTTGTAGTAGGCTAGAGTCTGTAGCGGCTTAATACAGTGTGGTGTTCAAATTTGGACTAGGTCCTGGGGTTTTTCTGCATTTGCGGTTTCCTCGTTAACAAAACTTCTGGTGTATGTGTTACTTCTTTTCCGCATTATATTTTATATCTAAATTAAATATCACAGGTTGTGCGCATTTCAATCAATTGGTAAATCCAACCTTTGGTTGTTGATTGAATTGATTGACACTTGAACATTGGTCTTTGGTACAATTCAAGTTGTTTCTCCTAATAATCAGGCTCATGGATTCCATCTGTTTGATTTGCTGATTACTTTGAGAAACAGAGATATAACTCTTTGATATATTCTCCTTGATTGAGTCTGACTGTCTAGTTGATTCTCTTGGAATTATATTAGAGTTAGTCCATACAGATTGCGTTACGAAAAATTGGGTGTGGTTGTTAGACCCCGCTTTTTCACCTATAATCCCAGATGAGGCTGAGGCGTATCTCAAGCCTACTCTTGAGAACACAATTCTAGTAACTAAAGAGAAGTGTGACTTGGGAATGCACACCGCAACCCATCCTGTAAAATAATCAAAGATTCAGAAGATAGCTCAATAGACTCTTTTGGAAACATATTCCTTGAAGACACCCGTGGCACCACGTCAGCAACAGGATACTCTCACCTCATCCTCTTCATCCTCGACGACTTCATAGGACTTTTTCCGTATGAGTGTCCCAAGCATCTAATCATCACATCTAGATAGTAAAGTAAATCTCTGAGTCTAAGGATCATGATAATGCATGACTTCATTCATTCAATACTCACAAGGTCGTAGAATATCCCCAATGCGGCTCAACAGCCCAGACGCCAACGAAAACTTCAACTTCAATTCAAGTTCTTGCTCAATCTTTAGCGCAAAAACAACAACAACAAAGGGAGACTTTAACCTTTTTGACTTACCTTGCCTTATCAAATCATAAAGGCATGGACTCATGGTGATACCATCAAATCATCTATTATCTACTAGGAGATCAAAGTAAGATACATTTGGGGACTGAAGGCTCCTTTAGTTTTAGAGATTTAACACAATCACCTCCTTCAACCTGAAGATCGGATCAACACCAATATTAGCAAAAAGACCGTCCACTCACAACCACATCTCATCTGGTTTACCTTTATATCTTCCATAACATAACTTTATCTCTAGTGGGAGGATAGATGCTAGGCTACCTCATCACAATGTCCAAGGGAGCATGAAGTCGTAATATCACTGAAGTAGACTCGTAAGTGATGTAATTTTAAATAGTGGTAAGAATGGGTTCGTTCAGATTTGTG